>JABAJV010000121.1:0-11197 GCA_018854895.1 Tricholoma furcatifolium
CTATTTGGCGTACGCAGCCTGATGTCGTGGTCCAGCACAAAAACTTCAAATTTATGCGGACATCATACATTGCATACACACTTCAGTTCATCCACATTCGTCGATGCATAGTGCTAGGTCATCGTTCTTCTGACTAGCTTCTATAGAACTATTCTTCCTCCGTTAATCAACCCCCAAAAACCATTTGTGCGAGCCTGGAATGGTAGGAGATGCGAAACCGCTAGCCACAACTTCAACAAGTCAGTTAATGAAAGACCGCAAAATGCTTTCAACCATGGGACTTACATTGAAGATAATATACGTACGCCTATCTGCGTCTTGGTTTCGATAAACATAAAATCTCAGGCCAACATACAATCCTAATAGCGCATAAAGTAGTCCGATTGGCCACCAGATACCCCAAAACCATTGCAATCCCACAGACCATAGTAGGATTAGCACGAACGTAAACATTCTGGAGAACTCTGGGGCATATATCGGAAATGTGACACGATTCGCCATGATATCTCCTTCCATGTCAGGAAAATCCTGAGCTTGGATGGTGGTAAATATCAGCAATGCGCTGAGAAGGACCGCAGTGACTGAGGTCGTGTCCAAACGATTCTGCCCACCTGACGCAACTTATAAGAGAAACATGTCACTCGTAGGGGGAGATCTTACCCATTATCATTGTCGCTCCGACTTCGAATGTCGCATAACCTCCAACGTTACAAAGATTTTTTCCAAGAGGATGATTGGACAGTCCCATCTCATCATAGAAGAGGGTAAAGACCACAAGACTCAATGTTACAAGAGGCATGTCAATGCTATAGGTTGCGGACCACACTAGGCATACAAAGACTGTTGCCCAGCGGAGAACCAAAGCTTGTTCCTCTGTCACCCTTCCAGAGGGCAGCGGGCGCCACGGCCTGTTCTTCGAATCCTCGTCCTTCGCTCTGGCTTGGTTCGATATGTCGCATAAGACGAGATGTATCCAGATCCAGAAGCAACCTTGCATGAAATTCGATACGGAGCATATAGGAGCCGTTGCGCAGGCAAATGTAGTCTGAAAGAATCATTCAGTCCTTAGTATCGATCTAGACAAGGCACTTACAATGGGAATGAAGATAGTTTTGTAATCTGTCCAAGTGAATAAAATCAAAGTGTAGATCTGGCGTCCAAGCCAAATGTATGCTTTGCGTGTGCTTGACATAAAGTATTGAAGGAACATAACAGAGCTCCATACCCCATCTTCTTAAGAGGCTATGGGGTGACTATAGTAGTATTCCAGATGCGAACTCGAAACACTGAAACCCGTAGTGCCGTCATTGATCGCAGCTCAGTCACGACATCATACCATATTGCAATACATAGAACATAGATGCACGTAAAATGCGCCTAGTCGCCGTCGAAATAGCGCAGCGGCACGGAGATTCAAGGTCGTCAGTCACCAAGCGGGGTAAAAACTTGAATCCGCACAGAGAAAAGAAGCATTCGTCGAAATGGGGGTATACCACAGGTTGATCCTCTGAGAACGTATCCATGAGATCGGATGAGCCCAGGGAGTTAGTTGGTAAAGGCCAGGTAGTGGCATAGTAATCAGCACGACCGTGGCGGTTTGTGTTTGAAGGATGACATAAATAATCAGCAGAGTTCGGAGATTGAAAACTCTTCTCAATGATCTCATCCTAGATCATCGACGCAGACGTGGAATGGCGGAGAGTTAGAGCTCGCACAGCGCTGGAGGGCCAAGTCGTTTGATCTCATGCATAGACACCGCGCAGGACGGGATAACTGTTTGTGCACAGCCGAGTTTCTTCCTCGAGTTCCGATACATAAGCACGGTCTGTAAGCACCCAAGCAGTAGCCTCCAACGAATAAAGATGTTAATAGTTCACGGCCTTATTCAGATATCGAGTCTAGTAACTGCTATTGGGGCTTTCACTTTATTCTGTTGCATTATGTATCGACCACCTTATTCTTCACCGTGGCCAGCATGGGGTATGCTATCCCCCCGGCTGTACACTTGTCGCTTCCAGTAATATTTAAATCTATTTGAAGAACCCACCTTATTGTGCTCTACTAATGTTCCTAATTTTAGATAACAGATGTGCTGGATAGGATTTCTGTGTCCCAACACTGTACGAATCCATATTCCTCTATGAACTATTTCTAAGCAATGTTGTGTTGAAGTACGAATTCAAGATGTTAGGTTCTTATGACCATCCATCATCATTCAGCATCGAAAGATGTCTCTTTCTGAAATTTTTAATCATCCGGTAAGTCCGTACCTTTCCACGATTTGCCTCTCTATGTGCTTGGCAATTCTGTTCAACCCCAGTGTATTCAGTGAAGTTGATCATCACAGTTCCCCTAGACAGCGATGCGCGCGGACTGTGGACTGGTAGCTGTATTCACTGAGCTTCCACAAAAAAGTTTAGTGTAAGTTTTGCGCCACAAACCCTGCTCCAGGAATACTGTTTCCTTCGCTGAATATCTAAAAATTCACACAATCTCCTGAGAACTCGGACCAGAGTCCCTAGGGAACATCGGTAGTCTGACCAATCATGGTGATATCCACTGCACTGGAGAAGCTTAGAGGCCTTGATCCCTACCCCAAGTAATCAGCGTTGTAGTTGTCCATAAAATTCAGGATTCATTAGACTCGCCGCTCAGACCTCTGCATGTTGTGCAACGCCCACGACACAAAATCAACTTACGATTTTATCAAGCATATTGTACATCTATCATATAGCCCTGACGTTCATCGTTCCACATTCAGTCCTTGGGCTTATATTTCTCAAGGAACTCCTTCAACTCGCGTTTAAAAGATCGCTGGTCAGCGTCGAACAATATCTCCTGCTGGCGTTCTCTCTCCTCCATTAACTTCCTACCCCAGGTCACCACCTCCATGGCTCGCCTCTTCACATCATCGATGCACTTCTGCTGAAGGCCCAGCTGCATTTGATGGAATCGATCATCACGGTCCTCTTGAGCAAGCCTAAACTGGGCTTCCCTTGCAGCTTCGCGCGTGTGAAAGTTGGCTTGTCGTGTGCGTTCCTCTGAATTGAAGCGACGCTCGCGGTCGCGTTGAGCTTCCAGAAATTCAGTTTCTCGTGAGTCCTGTTGCACCGCAAAGTCCTCCTTGCTTGAACGCTGTCTCCCTTCGAACCTTTCAATACGTTTAGCCTCATTAGCGAGGAAAACGCAATGACGCCTCCGTACAGCCATTTCAAAGGCCTCTTCCCTTTGCATCTGAGCTTTCTTAAACATATGCTGGTGTCGTCGCTGGATATTTACAAACGTCAACTCTTTGCGCAGAGCTTGTAAAACAGGCTGTTCGGATCTCGCTATGGGTAGGGCGTCTTGAACGTTTGGCCCGTCTCTAAAAAATGTGGCTGCAGCCTTGATAATCTGGTCAACGTCTTTGGAGCATAAAAAATAACGGTGTTCTCACAAAGCCTGTTGCAGGCGAAGGACGACGTGGAATTCTATACACATGCGAATTTGATCTTGATCTTGAGAGGGGAAGCATGACTCGGAGAGCCTGTTAACGTTATAATGAGATTAGAAGTCAGAAATATAGAAGATTGCATTACGATTGGAATTGGACGGCGCGTCATAGGTGGATGTGAAAAATCAGGATTGTCATCGATAGGCAACGTCACTGACGGCGGTCTTGCTATTACGAGCTCACTATCGCGGTGTCGACGTGACTGTCGAAATCTACGTTGCCGATTGGTTCTTGCTGCTTCCAGCTGCGCGGCTTGCTTCTCGTAGAGAGCTTCTATCTCACTCCTTCGCTGTTCAAAAAGGTCCAGTTCAAGCTTCTGCTCTGCCTCTGCCTGCCTTTGGATCCCGGATAGGAATCTGTCGAAAAGCTGAGAACGGCGGTCCTGAGCAGTTTCAAAAAGCGCCTGTCGCTGCAGCTCTGCATCTGCCCGCGCATCCTCTCGATACTCGTACTGGTACTCGAGTGTCCTCAACATTGACTGCCACTTCCTCAACCTGTTGTCCTCTTTTTCCTTGCATAGTCTTTCTCTCCCAGCTTCTTCTGCATCACGTGCGGCCTCTGCTGCATAGAAGCTGTATTCCCTGCCTTTCTCCTCCTCAGATGTAACACGCTGCCGTTCTTCCTCTTCACTTTGGAACTGCAGATCATACATTTCGACGACTTTGATTGTTCCCGAGTCGGATCTCTTGGAAACAGTCGTGTCATGCCCACTGTTATTGGCAGATGGCGAATGTTTTTCATTCAAGGGTGAACTTTCGATGGAACCGGGGCGAACTGGAGACGGAGGAACGTTTGGATTCGCCCTGCTTGACGAGATTGAACTTGGAGAGCTGGGGCGCACCGAATGATTGACTATGTCAGGAGACAATGGTTGGATAACTGGGCTTCGGCTTCGGCTTCGGCTTCGGCTTCGGCTTCGGCTTCGGCTCTGGCTCCGGTTCCGGCTCCGGAGTACGATTAGGCTTGGGCTCGGGCTCGGGCTTGGAGCTCTACTTGAAGTTCGACTGGGAATGTCGCGATGGTTTTGGATGGGATTGCCAGGCACGAAGGTCGTAGGGCGTGGCTCTGTGCCAACAGGTCTAACATCTCCTTCCTTTCCCTTTGAAATTGTCAACTATATACAAGAAGAGTTCCAGAGACGTCTGTTACTCACGATTTTTCCAAATAAATCTTTCCGGCTCTCCTCATCAGCAAGAAACTGATCTTCTTGACGCCTTAGAATGTCTTCAAGCTGTTTAGTTAATGAAGTTTCAAGTACAGCACAGGCGCTTTCCCAATTATGTTGGCCCTTTTCGATCAGGCGAGCCCGCGCTGCTTTATGCCAGTCTGCGCGCTCGACAAGAGCTTCCTGGTTGATGCTAAAGGTCTCTGTCCGCTGCTTTTGTCCGTCGAGAAATATAGCATCTCGCGCTTCCTCTTTCGATCGATAGACGTTTTCTTGTCGAGAATCAGATTCTAGATATGCATCTTGTGCTTTTTCGCACTGAGTTTTGAAAAAATCATCGAATCGCTCCATCGTTCGATCGAATTCTTCTCCGCGCAAGCGCTCTCCAGCGGATTGAAGAGTTTCTTCTTTAGAAAAATTCTGTCGAAATTCGTGAATACTATTTTGGAATATATTATTCCGAAGCTTTTCAGATTCAGCGTAATGAGCTGCAGGTTCTTCTGATTCGGGTTGGGCTGTTGGCAGTGTGGCATGAACTGAGAATCTCTGAAGAAGGGATGACGCTCTCCTACTTCGGCAAAAATGACAAGTCAGCACCACACCACCAATTATGTTAAAAACCTCTGGAACATACCTTGAAGAGGCCATGGCTGCGCACAGCAACTTGTCACGGTTGGGCCTCAAATGGCAATCACATCAACCAGCGTGGGCATTGTGCGGCTCAAGATCTGGTACTCTGCGCTATTGAGAGATAAGGCATGCGTATGCAGTGGATGCAAAGAGAAAATTTGTGCACCATCTCAGGTATTATGAGCGTTACGCCGCCAGTGGTTTGGCAGTCCAAGTCAGGTCCAAGTCAGAGCCAGGTTCAGAACTTCAAAATTGTACAGCACAGCTGGTTCGGAAAGAAATATCCGAGCCGCTTATCATATCACAAATATACGCGGATTAGATTGCAACGTTGTTGTTCGGAACTTTCACCATGACCCCATATTGCCATATTGTCCAACGTGGACAGGTCGTGGTTTTCCAGTCCCCATTTTGACGTTCTTTCAAATGGTAGAAGAAGATCTGTGGTGCAGTTATAATCTGTACGATGGCCCAGGCGTTTCGGCCCATGCTGATGGCTTCACGCTCTCAGTCGTTTTGGATGCAGGAACTAAGGACCACTTCTCTGGGATACGCCTTGTCATTGTTTATGAAGAGACAGAATTCTTGGATAACCTAGTATGTGATTCAATGCATTCAATCATGACTCACTCATTTTGGCATTTTTAGCAAATTCGCGATTGTCTACAGATCGAGAGACATGGTATCAAAGGGTCGCAAGACCCAGTAAGCAATAGGGACCTGCTCCGGCTACATCGTTATGTATTAGAAGAGAAGGCCCACCAATATCCGCCTTCAAACCGCCCCCTTTTCATCATATCTTTGCAAGCAATACTTCGAAGAACGGACGGCTTGGCTTGGGCCGAACTCGAGCCACGCAAATCCTGTCTCTCATCCGAACACCTTCGCGTTGCCTATGATGGCACATTTATATCCAACTCAGGTTCCGTGTTCAATGTTTTCGAAAGTAATGTCACTTTCCAACATGCCGAAACCTACACGGTTTCCCCACACGCGCTGTTTAGGCTACGCAAATTTCCTATCGGCATCCCTTCTTACAGTGCAAGGATTCTTCCTGTCGGTCGAAATTCTCCCCCCTGTTACCACATGCTTCCCTCCTCAATCCTCCAGTACATCGCGCAAGCCACGGTTGACCGTCGTTCAAAGAATTGGCGGTCCGATTTGCTCTCAGTCGGAGTAGTTTGCAAGGCTTGGACGTGTATGCTCGACGTTTTCTTCACGGTCCTCACTAGTGTTGATGGAGAGGATATTCACCCACCCACTCCCATGTCCGTCGCACGGTCCTTACAACTGAGACCTGAACGTGGTCAACTCATGGATTGCTTCCGATTAGAAGATTATAAGGGGTTAAAAGCGGGAATCGACAACGAAAAGCATTTCATGGATCGGTGCCGCTCGGTCCTGACCATTCTCACCTACGCAACGGAGATTCGAAGCCTCCATTTACCTGGTATCCATGCGTCACTCCGGAACGAGTTTACGAAGATCCTTTCACGTCTCACGAAGGTTGAGAAATGTACAATTTATGACCGTGATTCTCACATGGGCCAGATCATCGAGTTCAACATCGGAGAAATCCAGCAGTTTATTTCAGGTTGGGAAGGTTTACGAGAACTCAATATCGCCTTTCGGACAATTGTTTCGACACGGTAAGTTGACGCTCGTGCTCTGCACAACTATGACACTGAATGTTGCCCAGAGCTTTCGATAACGAGGTAGCACTTCCAGTATCTTGTGAGATTATTTGATTAACAATCCAATCTTTTGAACCCATTAGGTTCCTGAACTAAAGGGCAAACTCGAGCGTCTTAGACTCCGCACATCCCACCTCACAGGTCGTCAATTCGTCCGTTTTTCGTCGTGTCATCTGCGTCACGTAGAACTTGAGCGACTCAACGGTCCCGTCAATCGAGACCTTCTCGCCTTCCTTATTGCCGCTGCTCCTTCCCTTACCCGCCTCGCAATCCGCAGCTGTCCCTTCTTGCGGCAGGTACAGGGCGAGGAATATGCCCTTGACGCAGTCATGGACCAGCTTTGTGCTCTTGAACAGCTTACCGTGTCTGGAGACATTCTCAGTGCGCAAGCCATCGCGAAGAAGGGACCCGGTAAAGATCCGACCTCTGTTCTCAAGTTCACAGCAACTCTCGTTCCAGCATTATACCTCGAGGAACTCGCCGACGCGCTGGACACGACCGGGTGGAAATCTATCACCATTAAGACACTCCCTGGGTATATGGACGAAGCCGACCTCGCGATGAAGCAAGAGGCGGAGGATATCGCAACTTGGAGAAATATTGAATTTACTTATAATCCTGTGTGCTGAATGGTTAGAAATTTCATCGGCATCGCTTTGTTATTTTTGCAGTATCGAACGGCGTTTCCGAAAATATCTGCTTTCTTCAGGCTGCAAGATTTTTGAAAGGCGTAACTTTCCGTGTCGTTTGAGGTTTAATGACATTCCCTTCAGTCAGACGAGGCACGGACAGCATTGATGATCGATGACGTCCATTATGTTGGTTTGTTGACTGACTCCGAGGCGGCGGAAAATTTCCTCCCGCCATCAACCCGCCGTTCTCCTCCGTTCTCCTGCAGCGGCTGAGCCTTGCAGCTCCAAAAAAGGAATGCGCAGTTCATCTGCATGCCTATTTTGCGTCTGAAAAAACTCAGCCTCGGCATGATATCATGCGCTCATCAATCTCACCGATTTCAGTTGCATGACAACTTGAAGTCTCCGCCGTTTTAACGCGTTCAAGTGCTATGTTACACACATAACATTTTCACACTCGCTCTACTGAGTGTATACACAACCACCGTTAGGCCTGGAGAAAGTCCAATCGATTATTGCGTCGTGCCGACGTTGATCAAAGTGAATGATCGAACCCCTCGGGCGTCGGGATAATCTTCAGCGCCTCCGATCATGCGCATCTCTAGAATTATGCAGAATTTTTTTCTTTTTCATGACATGAAAAAGATATAAAGGTCACTCTTATCCTCGTTCAAAGCCCAATCAACCATCTTACGAACCCAATTTCTCTTCTCACATAACTTATCATGAAATTTGCTGCTTCTCTCATCGGCCTGGCTGCCATCGCCCAGACTGCGTCTGCGCACTGTAAGTCGCAGCATCTTATCCCCTATCCACTCAACTGATTTTATCTCTCTCAAGATATCTTCCAGACCCTAATCTACGGCCCCAACAACGCGACGTCGAACGCCGCTGTCCGTGAGGCACAAAACAACTCTCCTGTCCAACCTGTCACCTCCGATAACATGAGGTGCAATGTTGATCCTTACAACGCTACCGCTGTCGTCACTGTAAAAGCCGGTGAAACCATTGGCTTCAATCTCTCTGCCGCCATCTTCCACGAAGGTCCTGCTGCGATCTATCTTGGTAAAGCTCCTGATAACGTGACCGAATGGGACGGCAGTGGCGCACATTGGTTTAAGGTGTGTTCTAACAATACATTTACCCTTATCTTGACACTCATCTCTTTTCAGATCGCTGAATGGAGTGCGAAGTTTGACCCCTTCGGCTTCACCGACTTGGGCATGCAAACGCTCACCACCACTATCCCCAAGAACACCACATCCGGCCAAGTTCGTCCATTTATCTCTTGATAATCTATTGAATACTTACGCCTCCCTGCAGTACCTTGTTCGTGGTGAACAAATTGGCCTCCACGTTCAACCTGCCGAGTACTATGTTGGTTGTGCACAAATCAGGATCATTGACGGCGGTCACGGAACTCCTCCAATGGTTTCTATCCCAGGCTACATTCAGCCTACTGGTGAGCATTTCGATTTAATCACCACTGTATACATAGGCTAATAGTTCACAAGATCCTGGTGTTGACATTAACATCTACGAGGTCCCTTCTCCAACCAACTACACCGCTCCAGGCCCCGCTGTCTGGCGCGGATGAGTGCCCTCCTTGAATTATTTTATGGTCTCCCTTTTGACAAGGGATTGATGTAAATACTGTACTAGGATTAATGTTGTAGTTACACCGTATATTAGTGTGAATTACTTGTTGTATATCACAACGCAGGGCTGCATGAATATGAGCGTCACGGAGCAAATACCCTGCCATCCGCCAGACATCCGACTGCATCATTGACCAAGTCGAGCTTGAGCAGGCTCCGAAGTCCGAAACCTCCTCCAGGGGTTTGTCGGCAAAATGATCAAAAATAGGTCCTCGATACGCCACTTTTGTCAAGGAGAGTTATGACGTCGTTCTTCTCGAACGCCGAACGGCCGTTACACGCGACAACAAACGTAGTATAAACGCGTTAATTTGCTGTTTCTTAATTGAAATTCCGTGTGCTATCGACCCTAAATCAGTAGGCGCGATTCGACGCACGCGGTCCCGAAAATCGGACATATGCAATAACCTGGACAGGGATTTAGCGCTCACGGATCTAAAGTGCGCATGTATCCTACAGGGAAATCGCGACTTTGGGCCTGTGAAACACCCAAATTTTTTGAGACCCTTCAACTTGTTGGGGAAGCGCCTACTTATTTCAAGTTAATCTTTTTTCATGAGTTTCACGAGACAAACGAAAAGACGTGTTATGAATAGTCATTTTAGGTCTCCGCCAGAGTTCATGGGCTCGACACAGTTTTCTTCACAGTGCTTTACGTTGGCTTTACGGAGGCTCATGTAAATGATGTCATTGCTATCAAGGGGTGGTAACATTCCTACGGGTGAATTGATAAGCGAATTCTCACAAATCACTGACATATCAGAGTCTCATTCTCATCAGTACCACTGCTGACTGATGCCGAAGTTCTGACATTTCTATATATCCTGAGCTTCTAGGACTCCCATTCTAACTTCCAATCATGAAGTTTACTATCAGTTCCGCTCTGAAACTTTCGTCTGGTGAGCTATGCAACCATCGAACCTCTGAGCGCCGCTCATGCAGTTCTCTAGGATACGAAATTCCTTATCTGGGGTTGGGGGTGTATAAGAATGACGACTGCGCCTCCGCTGTAGAAGCCGCCTTGAAAGGAGGATATCTGTAAGGATGCAAATATCACTGGGCATGAAATATTGCGAGTCTGATCATTTGAATATTAGACATATCGACACAGCTCAAATGTACGCGAATGAAGATCAGGTCGGTGCAGCTGTAAGAGGAAGCGGAATACCTAGAGAGTCGCTTTTCATAAGTACGTCCGTGACAAGGCTCGGCTGATCACAGCCAAATTGATTTTGTTTGAACAGCCTCCAAGGTGTTCGAAGGAGGTGACAAGACCGCTGCATCCGTTGAATCATCCCTCAAAAACCTTGATCTCGGTAAGTGATGTTTTTCCATCTTTACTCACGGCTCTGATCTTTTTTTTCGAAGGTTACATTGATTTGTACCTCATTCACAGCGGTCATGGTGGTAAGGACGTGCGTCTACAATCATACAAGACACTCCTTAGCTTTTCCGGCCCTGGAAAACCTTTGAGGAGCATCGGGGTGTCCAATTAGTGTGTTGTTTTTCTATCGCCTTCTTAGAATACCTTTTGATGGATTAATGGATCTATGAAGCTCGGTTAAACATCTTGAAGAGATTCGCGAAGCTGGTCTGCCTACCCCTGCCGTCAATCAGATCGAGGTAAAGAATTTTTTTCTGTTGTCTGAAAACTACTGACATGACGGGGCGTAGCTTCATCCATTCTGCCAGCAGAAGCCGATTGTTGATTACTGTAAGAAACATGGAATTGTTGTCGAGGCTTATTGTCCTCTCGTCCGTGGCGATTTCAGCAATCCCGACCTTCAGAAAGTGGCAAAGGAGGTACGCGTTCGTCTTCCGAAATCATATCTCATTTGTGCTTAACAGCGCTTGAATCAGGTGAACAAGAGCCCTGCTCAGGTTCTCTGTCGTTGGTCCATTCAAAGAGGGTGAGCCTCTAGATC
>JABAJV010000121.1:19339-30630 GCA_018854895.1 Tricholoma furcatifolium
AGATTAATCCGAAGATTCATGGTAATAAGGGACCACTTCTCACCAGTTTACCTGCGATGCCACTTCCAATCGACTCCTTAGTTCTCAATACAACAATTACATTGAAGAGGGAGTTTCCTTTTAACGTAGATATGAATTCTGGGTCCCCTCTCGGTGTTGGTAAGCAAGCTCGAAGTATCGAAGCCATATTTTAACGCTCACCAATCGCTGCTGCAGGTTATCTTCAATCAACCATTGGCCATGGCAGCCGCAGCAGTGCGGCTACCGCCTTCTTGATGCCCATCCTTTCGCAGCGATCAAATCTCGATGTCCTCATAAACACTCATGCCATAAAGGTGATTCAGAGTGGTTGGAATGGCTCTACTCCGGTATTTCGTCAAGTTCAATTGTCACAACGTGGTCTAGGTAGATCTTTGGCTCGCATTCTTCTACTTTAGCATTAATTTGAATGCAATTTTCATCTAGCCGCAAACTTTACGGTGAATGCCTCAAAGGAAATATTAATCGCGGCAGGAAGCATTGGAACTCCACAGCTCCTGATGCTTTCTGGCATCGGAAATGGCGAAGACCTCAATAAACTCGGTATTGAGACGGTTCTTGACATCCCTGATGTAGGAAGACATATGTTTGACCATCCATTTGTCGCATTGCAATGGTCTGTCGACAGCAATAACACTTATGATGTGCTCAATGAGTTCCCGGAGTTGTTACTTGCGGCCACGGCTGAGTACAACAAAGCTCATCGGGGACCGCTCGCCAACAACCCGGGGGCGAATAATATTGGTTTTTTTCGATTATCAGACACCGCAGAAGCCTTGGCAGAAAGGAATGACCCTGCCACAGGTAATCTATCTCCACATTTTGAGCTAACTTTTGGAGTAAGTTATTTTATCTCGAAAGAGTCATTGGGCTAACTTTGGGCTAACTTGACGGTGACAGAACTCCTTTTTATCCTTCACTCAAACACCACCCTCAACAGGCAACTATTTCACGATACTAGCTGCAATGGTTGCCCCAGAGTCACGTATGTCTCCTCGCACAAATTTACAGGGATATATATTGAAAGACGAGGTGGTTAGGTGGATCTTTGAAACTTGCATCACAAGATCCCTTCGCACAACCTCTCATCAACCCGAATATGCTCACACAGGATATTGACCTTCAGATTCTTATAGAAGCTGTAAAGGCCGCCCAGCGTTTCTCCCAGGCTATAGCTTGGAAAGGATACATAAAGGCGCCATATGTCGACTCTGCGAATCTAACTTCTGATGACGCAATCAGGATGTACATCAGAAAATTTGCATCCAGTTTTAATCACGTCGCTGGCACCGCTAGAGTTTCGAAGGCCAACGAAAGAGGTGGGGTTGTCGGTCCCGATTTGAAAGTGAAAGGATCCGAAGGGCTGCGAATAATTGACGCATCTGTTCTGGTATCATGCTGCTTCGTTATTCATGATTCATTTCTCACTGTATCGTTACAGCCTTTTGCCTTTGGAGCTCATTTCCAGGCAGTCATCTACGCCATTGCTGAACGTACAGCTGATCTCATCAAAGCTTCTTAGACCTCAGATTACTACGTATGCTTCCCACTGCTTCACAACTTCGACCCACCACTAACTTCGAAAAGGCGTTAAATTTGTGAGAGAACTATTTCACATCCTACCCGCTTTTTTAAGATATGGTATATTGCACCTGTAGAACAAATGTTGCTCTCCGAGAAGGAGACCTTCGATACATTCACTCCACCTCCAAATATTGGGCTCACACTGCCGGAAGTCTATGATTTCCATTTGATGCATTCTCCTCGTCACCCTGTGTTCAAGTTCACTTCAGAAACCAACAATACGACGTCATTGACATGGTCCTCAGTTGGCAATGCGGCTCGCCGAGGTTCATCTCTTGTACGCCAACATGCTACTTTGAGAGGACGCAAAGCCGAAGTTGGCTGTTCAGTGGCAATCCTTGCAAACTCAGGTGCGCTCCATGTTCAAGTCGTATCTTATACAAGCAGACATTGACGTTGTGACTCAGATAGCATCTCGTACATGATGCTTGTCATTAGCCTGATGCGTTGTGGGCAGATTCCGTTTCCTATTTCACCCCGTTGCTCCCCAGCAGCTATCCACCATCTGTTGCGCGCAACAAAAACTACTCGGATCTATCTGAGCGAAGATTATGCCATTCATAATCTGGTTTCTGCAATGGAATCTGAATTTTCTATAGATGACATTGACAAGGTCACGATACCTGGTTTTGAAGTTTGGTTCGAACCCGGAAGGAACAATACAGAAAGCGACTATCTACAAGCGTGTCGTCTGGATGATCCTGCATTGATTTTACACTCTTCAGGTAAGCCTTATTTTTAAAGGCTATCGTCTACTATATCTGACACGAGATTCGATGCCCAGGGACTACTAAATTTCCAAAGGCAATTTACATATCACATCGTATCCTGATACAGCGAGGTTATGTCACAAGTAACCCAATCCATGCGAAATATCTTTTTCTCTGAGCTCATAGTTCTTGCTAGCGGACAGTAACCTTGAGCTCTGTAATCACATTGTATCCCTGCACTCGGTACCCATGTTCCGTGAGCGCTACGACTCTGGTCATCTTAACACCTTGTACTGATGCTCAGATGCCTTGGCAGATGCGTTCGGCCTAACCTATATCTCAAGATTAGTGAGTAGACATCATAGCAATACGAGAAGTTCACGGAGAACTTGTTGATGCTAGGCAATGATGGGGCTGACAGCTGCTGTTTCTCCTCCGATGCGTAGTCCAAAACCAGTGACTACCAAAGATGTGATCGCTGCATTGTGTGCCGATAGATGCACAATGATGGCCTGCGTTCCCAGCATCTTGGAGGTGAATATTTGACTCTCTGCCAGGTGCGGTTATTTTAAACTGATTGAGCTGCAAAGGAATTGTCGTCAGAGGTTGCAAATCTGGTAATACTCCAAAAGTTGCACGCTATAGTAAGAGGGACGCTTTCAAATAGCCAACACTCTTAAGCGTATTTCAGATCGTTTCAAGTGGTCCGCTAAGCGCCGACGCGGGGGAAAGATTGATAAGTGCAGGTGTACGGCTTTCTCTTTATTATTCAAGGTGTCTACGAAACTTGAAGCTGTATATAAAATGCTTATTATCGTTGAATAGCACGGAGATCGGATGTGCAACCACCTTTATTTCTGGTAAGCGCTTTCTGAATCCAGCTATCATAATGTTATTCAACAGCCGCTTCACAGATCAGCGCGAACTTAAGGATTGGCAATATGTCCGCTTCATGTCTAAGTTTGGTGCGCATCTTATCCCACAGGATGAGCATAATGTGTTTGAGCTCGTGGCATTGGTACGTTTGGGGTAGTTACCGGCAGGTAGTAAGGTCTAATAGTGTCTTATTCCAGGACGTTCCGGACCATCGAATAGCATTTGTCAATACCACAGTCGATGGGAAGAACGCATACAGGACTGGCGACCTTTTCAAAAAGCATCCTTCTGACCCTTTGCTATGGAAAGTATGGGGCCGTGTAGATAATCAGATAGTCCTGTCCAACGGTGAAAAGGTCTCTTCATTCTAGTCATTCCCCCACAGTTTTGTCTGATTACTACGATAATAGACTAACCCGGGACCAATTGGTGAGTACTATTTCTCTGGCCCCCTGATTGATTGACGTTGGCCTTGTAGAAGACATCTTTGTCCGCCATCCCTTTGTCAGCAAAGCGCTTGTATATGGGTCAGGACGCTCTCATGTTGGGATTTTGCTGCAGCTTTTAGACCAACATGCATTTGATCCATCTGATATTAATGCGCTTTGCACATTTCGCAAATCTCTCGAGTGAGAATGTATTCGGACTCTCCGAGCTCCTTTGATGTCTGATGATTCGTGATTCACTACCCACAGGACAACCGTTTCCACGGCAAATAAATTAGTACCAACTCATTCTCGTATTTTTGCAGAAGTAGGTTGATCATCCTTCGATTTATACAATAACTCAAGTCACCGCCCCTCCTAGATGGTTCTTGTTGCACATCCAAAACGGCCATTCGTCCTCACACCTAAGGGCACAATACAACGCAATCGAACGCTGTCCGATTATGAAACTGAGATACAGGAATCGTATATAAAGTTTTCGAATTCAAGCACTATTGTCACTTCCAACTCTGGAGCCTCATTAGCCAATGTGACCAAGGCAATCGTTGAAGAAGTGATGGGCCATATCGTTGTACCGGAACTGGACCTTTTCCAGCAAGGCTGTGATAGGTAAGACTACACTTATGACCTGCACAACATCGCTTCAAAATTTTTCTGTACAACAGTTTGCAGGCGACCAAGATCCAAAATAACTTGCGCCATGAATTCATGCAAAGGTATCCCAGTCGATCAAAATATTTCCCCCGTGATGTTCTATATGAACACCCCAGCTTGACATCCCTTACGAAGTTCATAGCTGGAGTCGAGTTAAATACTGCTCAGGAACCCGTTGTGGTCAGTGAAGTAGAGACCATGGTCGCGTGGGTGGCCTCGATAACATCGCAGATCAAGCGACCGATTTATGATACTCGGAAACCCCGAAGGCTAAAGAATGCGGTACTTATTACGGGCACTACTGGGACACTTGGATGCCACCTCCTATGTAACCTTCTAACCAGGCCTCATATTTCGCATATATATGCCGTCAATCGACTTCATGCTGAGGGCGGGACTACCCTGATTCAGCGACAAGCAAAGGCAATCGAAGAAAATGGCCTACATACATCAGTTCTCTCGGATCGCAGAGTGACCTTCATAGAACTAGATATCACGGATGAGACGTGGAACATCGACAAAAACCTTTATGAAGAGGTATGTAGTATATCTGCATCTCACAGGTCTTTGGCTGTCTTATTCATGACGTGTTTTCTGGCTTGGCTTCATTAGATGGATTCCACCGTTTCGACAATAATACACGCAGGTGAGGTTCTTGCATTCATTACTTTGAAACATCCTTGAACTTTCGAGCAATAGCTTGGACCGTCGACTTCAAGTTGAAGCTTTCTTCATTCAGCGATTGTTTTACTGGTCTGAGGCGACTCATCGAGTTTTCCTTGACGAATATGGAACCGCGACATTTGGTTTTTATCAGCAGTTTAGCTGTAATGCGCAGTTCGTGTATTTTTCGGGTGCTTCGTAGCTCCCAGTGACACTAATCGTTTAGATTGGACGAAAGGCAAGCAGTTTGCAGAAAATTCTGTCGCCGATCCCCATAGCGCAGCTGGCCTAGGATATTCTGAATCCAAATGGGTAGCCGAACACGTCCTGGAGTCAATGTCGCGTTTGACATCTTTGAAGACCACAATCATCCGTGCAGGTCAACTTTCAGGAGCTGATAATGGTCGCTGGAAGCTGACTGAATGGTTTCCCACTCTGGTGAGGTCGTCACGGTTGACAGGATGCCTCCCTTCGACTGGACAGGTAATTGACTCTCATTTACCTTCTTTGACGTTTGTCTGATATGCATGATGCACGTTATAAGGATGTCTCCTGGCTCCCCGTTTCTACTGCGTCTCGACTCGTTATGGACATTCTTGATACTAGTGAACCTTTGCGACATTTCCACCTAGCCAATCCGTGCCGTACGCCATTCGATGATCTTATCTATTCCATCGCCTTGTCGCTTGACGTCCCTGTTGTGCCCTATGACGAGTGGCTCAGCAAACTCCGTTCTCTTTCTCTTCAAAGCGATAGCGTGGCGGAACAGTCTATTCCTCCCGATCCTCGCCTTTTCTCTCTCCTCGGTTATTTTGATGCGGGTAATTCGCTTGGGGGAGAACGATGGCAGGATGCGCATGTTGAGGTTACTCGGATGATGGCGCACTCCCCTGAAATGTCACGTATGCAGTTACGACCGCTGGGACCTCAGGACACTCAACGTTGGCTAGCGTACTGGAGGTCTATACAGTTCCTGTAGAACACATTATCGACTATAAGGAATCGTGTAGCGCCGCCGTGGTCGAACAAGTATCTCATAATTCTCATGATTCCCGATTTCCAGACGGCCTCTGAGATATCTAATAATTGAAAAACAAACTTTAATTTGGGAGTTCTCCACGTCTGCCAGTGTGTAACCGCCTTGCGTGATTGAAAAAATCGTCGACATCAGGCACATACTATTCTTATGAGTACGCTGCTATATCAGAGTCCGAAGATTCAATATATTCCTCCTGGGTCCAGAGTGATGTTGCAAAGTTGACGGAAGTCTAGACCTGAAAGTCATATCCCGCCCATCCCTTGACGGCATCCGAAGTATAAAAAGAGAATCAAAGCCACCCACAGGCGATATCAGTAGAGTTTAGTACAGGCCTCAACGCAACGTAGCATTTGCACCACAAGTTCTGATCGAGTGTGTGGCATACAGACCCAGGATCAGGAGGCTACATGACAAGCATGAGACGAGTTCAGTGAAGGAAACGAAAGAAATATACATCTCTCTTAATCCGTAGATTACGAAGCATGCTGCACTCGGCCGTCGATGCGTATTTTAAGGTATGCCAATGGAGTTATAATTCGACATACTATACTCCAAACAGTATCATGGAATTCTAATTCACGCCAAACGGTCGGATCAGGAACTGTACGACGTCGGAGCGGGGGCCTTGGACAGCATAAATATCGTCATCAGGGTTTAATCGTAAGGGCGTCAGGTCCTGTTCCACACACACACACACCAAAAAAAAAACAACAACTCACCGCTGGCGCTGATGTCACCCGGAATACCAGTGGCGACCTCGAACGGGGTGCCTGCGTCTCCGTTGACCACCTTAAAATGGGACATAGGCGCATCTAACGTAGAATTCCAGAGGAAGAACGTGCATGGCAGGTTGTTGACCACGGTCCACGGATTAAGGTGCTGCCAGAGAAAAAAAAAGGGTGAGCGTGACGGAAGTGAGGGCAACTCCGAGCGTCGTGCACGGTGCCAGTGCCAGTGCCAGTGCCAGTGCTAATCGACCCATGTTCATGTCTCCGAAACCAAACGGATTATATTCCGCACCCCACTCAGCAGCTATCCACATAGATAGATAGATAGATAGATAGATATGATGAGATGAGACGAGTCGGCCGAAAATTTTACATCTCTTACATGAGTGGGTGGCACTTCAGCTGCCAGCAGCGTTACCTGGTGCCTTGCCGAGTTAGACTGAGGCGGGCCCTCCTTCACGGAATGTGACAGCAGGAAGGTTGAACGGAACAGAGACTGACAGGACAGTTCTCCGTTGTAGGAGGACCTATCATAGGTGACGGGTTGGTTCGTGTTGCATCGCATATTCTATTATGACCAGTGTCTTGAGGGGCGAGTTATCCAGCCTGAGCGGCGAGGTTACCGGCTCTCTCCCAACGTCTGTTCCACGGCCTTTGGACGTCGAATGGCCAGCGTGTTGTACAAGATTGCAGAACGTGGGACGTGGGACATGTCGTCATCAGGTTCAAGTCGGAATAGACTTTCAATCATACCGTCCGGAGTGCAGGTCAACACTGTAGCCATACGTAAAATCAACATCGGAAAGAGATACCAACAGACTTGAATCCTCTGGGTCCTGAGGATGAGATTTCCAAACATTCAGAGCAAAAAAAAAAAAAAAAAAGGAGGCGAGAGCACTGGCTTACCTTGAGCCTGGGCCTGAGTCTACGATATTGTCAAAGCTCATTCTCAAGCGCTAGCACACACAAGAATTCAGGGAAAAACAAGCAACATATTCTGGAACCAGGAAAATTGGAACTCGAAAATGATCGAATCCCCCAGACATCGCTACAAACGCCAATTGAACGTTACAAGTGAACTGAAAGAGGCGCCTGCAGTACCGTGACAGTCGTGTACGGTTGAGATTTCAAGTTTTAATTTTGTTTTTCGGCTGTCGCTAGTATTAGTAATAAAATTAGTCATCAGATAACTCCACGTGACAATGCGAACGCGACGCGTTCTAGTCCGCCCACTGTCCACGGCATGTATTTACTGGCTATGGAGACGCGTCGAATTCTGCGGAATCCATACTTGAACCAAGTATGGAGTTTGAACGTTGAACATTGTTTTCCGGATGATCCGCCTTCCTGCGTGTTCGAACAGAAAATCCTGAAGGGGATGCTTACCCGAGTACTTTTCCATCCCTTCTGATCTGTGATCGCAATAAATATCTCTTCCATTCTCGCGAACGGGAAGTGAAACGAGGTGACGATCTATGCGAGCTGTTCTGTAAGGTTGTGATACTTTGTTGGACGTTCGATATATATATATATATATATTTTAAAAAAAGACTTACATATGTCCACCCGTCTGTCTACACGAGCTCGAGTCAGATCATATCGTGACACACATACTCCGGCCTCAGGGAGGACGGGACCGACAGGGACCCTCCAGGACCCTCCGCGACTCGGATGTGGGGACGCTTGTTGAAGGCGCACTAAAGCATCTGTATCATCAATTGTACATATCCGGGTCAGCCTGTCAGTCAGGGAGCCTCACACACCCACCCTGAGTTTTCCTTCCCCTTGGGAAATTTGGAAATAGGCGTAGGTAAGCGTACCAGTTATTTTTGAATTTTGAAACGCGGCTGCGTTTGCGTGTGCCAAACTCACCTTGCGGTTGCGGCAATGTATATACCCATGGCCAACGAGATACGATGTGTACGTGGGCGTGTGTGTCCTGATGGCAGGCAAGAGCGCCTGCGAGTTGCAACAAGTAAGACCCTATATTGACCCAAATGTAAAAAGCGAAGCAAAGAGAAAAGAAAACAAATGCTACAGAGAGTTCGATTGTACACGATTATACGAATGACAATGACAGACAACAATTACATCACGTCGAGATTGAGACCCGTCTGAGTCCCCAATGACGACGTCAGTTGTATATAGATACTCCAGCCCCAAAACTGAGTTAAACGACAACGAAAAAGAAAGAAGAAGACAACAATAATAGTCCAAGGCGCCCGATGGGGTGGTGTATGTATTGTAAAGCAGGGTAACAGGATGGTTCACGCGGGACCGTTTGGGGCGGGGAACAAACGGGTGCGTGCCTGGAGGGTATATGTAATAAAGCTTCCGCCTCTTTTGAGGTAGGTCTGACGTCATCGTCAGCTCATGCGCTCCGCACCAAAAAAAAAATTCAATGCTCACCGACACCGTGCGCCTCGAGCCACGACAGGACACGACACGAAGACTCGCTACCTCGACTCTACTCTAGGACGTAAAGCGCCTCGCGACGTTGGGGCGGCGCCAGTCGGCTTCCCAGTCCCGGAGGGCGGCGACAAAGCCGGGGTTGGGCTTGATGCACGCGCGCTGGCGCTTGATGAGGGCAAACGCATTGTCGTACGACATGCCGTGGTTTCGGATGAGATACGCGATGACGATTGCGGGGCTGCGTGAGATGCCCTGAGCACGAGCACGAGCAGATGGCAAAGATGGATCACGGACGATCAGAAACTGATGAGCTGCAATGAACTTGAAGCGGGGGTACGCACCTGTTGGCAATGGACGAGGACGTTCCTCCCGCTGCGGAGGGCGCGGTCGATGTAGTTGCACGCGGCCTCGAGGTGAGGTTTGAGATCGACGGAGGACTGGTCGAGGATCTGGATGCGGTGGCAGCTGAAGCCGTCTTTCTCTGAGAGGGGGATCCAGGGAGCGTCGAGGACCTGGACGAGGTGGGAGATGTTGTGTTGGACGAGGAGGTCCTTGTCGACTGCAGACAAGGATCCGACGTAGAGGCTGCCTGTGTGGGGGCCCTGGGGAGCGATGACGTGGTGCATGGGGGTGCACATGGCCTGCATGACCTCTGGAGGCATGTTTTCGAATCGAATCATGGGTTTCCTAAGACTTGTGTTGCATTGTTCTTGTGGGTTTAAGTAGGATTAGCTATAGCGGACTTCATCGCGCGGAGTGGAATCTCCTTACCGAGGAATTCTAAGAAAAAAATAATGATTACAGTGAGAGACTGTTGTTGTGTCAGGTACAGGGGTAATCACGATCTGGCGGAGTCTAGACTTTCAGGGCATCACCTCCTCTTCTCATACACTCCACCATCAATTACAGTTGAAATATCCATTCAATACTCCTCAAATAACAGGCCCTGTAAGCCTCCTGCATGCTGCACAACCAAACCTCATTTACCCCAATGTTAACGTTTAACTTGGAATCCATATCAGAAATTTGATGCAAGACACACACAGAACAGACCCTCCAACTTTCACATCTTTCCCTTTTCTGACAGTTCGACAATTGACAGGTCTTTAGTCCTCCTAAGCCCGTCTGCCCTGTTCCGTGTCCCATGTCAGGTATCAATTCAATGACACCGATCCAAACGCAAATCAGCGAGGCACCCTTCAATGAGCGCTCAAAGCCCTTATGTCATACTAACTAACGCGTCCCAATATTCCATATTCCAATACAAAACCAACCTAGTCAATCCCTTGAAAAAAACGCGTCACCCAACCAAAACCCCCTTTTTCTGCTTCACGGAGATCGCGCGTTTCCGGAGACCTGGTAGTAGCTCCACTGGGTATACGTATGTCCCCCCTGCTTGACAGCCCCCAGCGATGTATATACATAGATGATACGATAGAACACGACGTCGACGTCCAGGAACCACCACCTGTAATGTAACAGCCACCTCACTATTCCTCCTTCCCGCGATTCAAACTTGAACCCCAGTTGTGCACTGACGCTTACGTCTATCCAGTCGGAACGTGCCACGGTTCGAGGCGCATGCCAGCAGGATTCCATACATCCATACACTGTCACAAACGTCCATCCAATCCAATTGCAATGAACACCATCTCAGCCTCCGATGCTTCATGCAGCTGTGTCATCCCGCTAGCTGTAAGCAACTCGTACATGATGCCAGTGATAGATGCACCTGATTCCGGAAACTGTAACTTGTAAGTAAGTAACCTTTCGAGATCACCGAGCTTCGCTGCCAGTGTCAACGGCCCTGCAGCTGTCTTGTCGAGAAGTCCAAGTCATTACTGACTCGCATCAGGATTCCCACTCCCCACGCGCGCGGCTCCACCTGGGCCTTCCTTCCTTTCACCCTCTGAAGGAAACGCGATTCAACTTACTCGAGACGGCAGAAAGACACTATTAACCGAGCACGCGAGCGTGGCTTCGAATTGGAATTCGCGATCAACTTGGGGCCTGCCCGGGCTTCCCTTCAGGAAGCCTTGTTACTGATACTGGCTTCAGAGGATGCATACATAGAGATCTAGACACGCGCTCAGGCTGCGCATTTCGGAAGGCGACACGTACGATGCGAAATTGACTTCGT
>JABAJV010000122.1:0-25117 GCA_018854895.1 Tricholoma furcatifolium
CTTGCGAGGATGCTAAGACGTGGCACTGGATATGGATATGGTTCTCGTAGACATAAAAGGATGACTTTATTGTATCTGGCGACTCAGACAACATAGAATTATGACGACGATGACAGAAAATCATCAGAATTTCACCAAGTCCCGTGTGACATTGCGTGACCCTCCAAAATCGCGTCCGTTACTCCCAGCCGCTTCGCCAACAGAGCCTAGCGGAGTTGGAAAGTGGATGGTCGCGAGCCTAGACGACCATAGTTGGATTCAAAGTGTTTATACAAAGCCAAATATCGATGAGATAGCGAGTCAACGTAACGCAAAACAAAGCAATAATGATAATTCGTAAGATCATGATATGTGCCAGGGCACACGAAAACAACCAATCTGTAGTTATGAAAACATTCAGAAACCCAAAATTGCGCAGAGATGAATCGAAATGAGGCAGAGATCATATGGCAAGCAAGATAGTCATAATACGTCTGACTTTCCAGTTTCAAATTGTTGGTCCTTGGTACTTCTTGATCAAATCACGTAGTCTAGCCTGCCCGAATGCCAATTCCACGGGCTTAGAGGATGTCGCTTTAAGGGGGGCCCGCTTTCCTGAATCTAAATGCACTTCACTAATTGTTGGAGGTACTTTGGGGGTGTAGCTGTGAGGGGATCTCGATATATGAGGGCGTGCGAGAGAAGCTGTCGAAGAAATGGTAGGGACTGCATGGGATGAAGAGACTATCGCCGGCACAGATGGAGATTTGACCAACGTTCTCGGGTTTTTAACCGGAAGATCCTGTGACTTGGGCTCGAGATTCGGGTTGACCGGCGCGCTTGGAGTTACGAAAGCCTTAGTGGATACTCGGGGAAGAGCTTTGGGTGTTACGGGGGTGGAATCAACAAGATTTCCGTTGGCCAAGGCATCTTTGACAATGGGGTCTGCCACGCGACTCCTGACTGGCTTCGATCCTGATACGGCGCTCGCGGTTGTCTGCGGTTTCTCAGGAACACCTCCTCCAGGCCAGATGGAAGTAATAGCTGTTACCCTGCCACCGCGCCCTCCCCGAGCAGATCGGACATCGTATTTCGCCTCAGAATCAAACTGAGGTACTGAGAGCGATGGTGAATCCTTGAGGTTATGTGATCTACCAGCGTTCATATTATAGTGGTTGGCACCAAGCATGTCAATCATTCCTGAAGGGGAAGACGCTCGACGATCAGGTCGAATTAATTGTTCTCGTGAGGAAGATGATACTGATGTTGGAACATCTCTAGGCACAAACGATCCGGAAGAAACCACAGGTGCTGAAGATGCCCAAATGTCGGTAACGCGCCTTGCTTCCTCCACCACCGTAGCGTCCCTCGCAAGAGCTTTGAAAGGTCGCAGTAGCGTCTCGGCCTTAAAGGTACCAATAGGAACAAAACCAGAAGAGCGAGGATTAGGGGCTGAGGTACCAGCGACTGATTTGACGTTCAACCCAGCTGGGTCTGTATGCAGGGGCTCGTTGGCCACAGGACCGGCGGACACGCTGTCCGCTTCGACGTCGGTCGCCGCAGAAGGAGGTAAGAACTGCTGAACCTTTCTCGAGACGGCAGGGCTCGGCGGAACCTCTTGTTCTAAGGGAGGGACTTGCGGGTCGATCTCTCCTAACCACGCTGCCACTCTGCCCTTCGTAGCAGCCTTCTTTTTCGCCTTTGTCAAGTTTCCTTCTCCCTCCTTTGCCTTGTCTTTCACCTTTTTCACCTTCTTCTTCACCTTATCGCCCTTATCCTTAGACTTCCTAGAGCCTGCCGATGCGGTCGACTTCCCTGCTCTATGTGTCTTCTCGTCAGAGTCATGGTCGACATCCAGTTCAATGGCTCCATCCAACTCCAGGTCGTCACGGTCAAGTGCCATCCGTTCGCCAGCAAGAGTCAGGCTCGAAATGGCCGAGTCATTCATTGGATCCTCAGGCGTAACGTCTTTGACAGGTATTGCGATCGGTTGTACGACACTCCACGCTGGCCGTCGTTCGCTTGCCAAGTCCATCTTGCGCGTTCCCACCTCAGCCAGAAGCCGTTTTTCCAACGCATCAAGCCCACTCTCTGCGTGTCCATTCTGAGGCAACTGCGCCCGAAACTCAGCAGACTTGGGTTTAGAGGGCAATTTGACCGGTGTTATTGCTCCCCTAGGAGGCGGCGGCGCCTCTATTGGCGAAGAAGCAGCATTAGCGGCGAAGAACTCGTCAATTCGAGTCCGACCATTGGGTCTCGAAGTCCCCTTCTCCTTCGCTTTCTTCGTAGGCGGCGGCACCCCTGGAAGAGTCTTATTGATGTTCACCTCGCCAAGTAAGCCGCTTTCCACTTTGACAGGGACAGGATTGGCTTCCACCTTGGAAGGAGAAGAATCGACGACAGGCTGAACATTTAGAGGGTCCAAAGCATCCAGAGCCGCCTTGGGCAGGTCGGAGGAGAGGTCTGACGTGGTTTTCTCGACTACTTCAGCCATACGTTCAAGCTCTTCAACCCGCTCGCTTTTTGGGAAAGATCCATCAAACGACCGTTTGGGTGAAAGGAATGGACGAGGGGAGTACACAGGTTGTTTTTCCACAGGAACAGGGGCTGTTGGGAGCACGAGGGGTGTTGGGGGTAAACTTCGAATGGGTGAAATGTTCAACTGATCTGTGGAGAAGATAGCTGATGCAGGTGAAAGTTGCGCTGGAGGTGCGGGAACAGGGAATCTGTGTGATCGCGGAGAAACAGATCGATTGCGTGAGGTTAGACGGAGATGTTGGGCGACCCTAGAAGCTCGTTCGCCTTTGCCTTCCTCTGGTTCCATCTCGGCGAGAGGAACGAGTAAGTGCTGAGATGTCGGAGGCGGCATTGGGCCCGTTCCCAAGTCCGCCATATAAGTTTCGTTTGGTATCGGTCCAGCGCTCACGGGGCGCAAAGGGATGTAGGCAGGTATAGGATCGTGCGGGGATGGTGGGAAGTAGTAATGTGGGTCTATGTTCTCAACAGGGATAGAGTGTTGTACATCATTAATATGAGGATTGTGAGACGGCGGTGGGGGAAGCCAAACTTGGTTGTGAATGGGGTCGATGAAGGCTGGGGTCATAGGGGATGTAACCGGATTAGCATGGTATGCGTAGGGGCTATGCAAGATATGAGGCATTGGTGCGATTTCTGGAGAGGGATATGGATTGTATTCAATAGGGTCCGGAAGTGCGGCAGGATGAACAACAGGAACGGTGATGTCGAGGTGGATATCTTTTCTGTAAACAATTTAGAACTGAAAAAAATCGCAATTATAGCATGTAAAAGAAAACTTACTTGCCAATGCCCATAGTCAGGGTTATTCCAAGGACACAGCGTACTTCGAATAAGGATTCAGTTGTACGATGTTCCGATTCGCCTCCTTCTAATAAACCACCACGCACTCCACGTGCATGGCTAGGTACATCGAATACGAGGCACGCAACCCCCTCTGAACCTGGTTGTATGATATATTCTGGGCCACGGAATGACACAGTCGTGAGGACGTCCGAGATCTGAAGTGGTGGAATTTCACCAACTCCTAATCCGGGCAGCACAAGTGATCGAGTCAGTGCCAGCGTCAGGCCGGTATTCTGTATCATCTTTGTGAATACTTCGACGACTGTGTGCGATGGAGCCATCTACCTTCTTCGTGGAATGATTCTTCACCTGAAGCTCCACACACGCAGTTTCCCCGGCGATGACGACACCACCCACGAGTCTCCCTTGCATCCAAATTTTACCAAATTCACCGACCACGACACCCTCAGGCTCCGTCCGAGAAAAGTCCTCCTCATAACTCTGTGCGACATCGATTTCTCGTTTGCACACGACGAGCCGCTTCTCCCCTTTCCAAAATACTCCAGCAGTGGCGCACAGTTCGTATCGAACCCTCGCAAGATCCAAGCCTAAGCTGATGGACGACGGTGCTGATGAAGGTAATGGAATACGAAATAAGAATGTAGAGATACCACGCCGAGCTTGGTGATAGTCCAGAGGATATGGCGGATCTCCAGGCTGCGGGTATGCTTGGACCGCATTAGATGGCGGCAATCCAGGGCCTTGAAACAGACGTCTACTATGCAAAAATGTCGAAGTCGCAGTGTGATCACGAGACGTTAACTCTGCGCCCTCGATTCAGACATCAGCTCGATAGAATGGAATTGATCCTCACCCTGCACTGCAAACAGCTCTACCATCATAACGCCTATCCCAAGGCCCTGGTCGGCTCGACATTCCATCTCCATTTTGCCGGCCACAAATTTTCCTGCGACGAAAATTGGATTGGCCAGGATCAAGGAAACCTTGACCTTCGAATGGTGTGGCGACGAGTTCATCGGCTCTGGCCGAGTCTGTAAAGGGGGAGCCATGTTTTCCCTTCGTAATAGGTGTTGTATGTGTACAAAGACGGGTATAAGGGTGGTTTATCAGCACGAAAACAAGAAGCAAGCCAGTCAAGTATAGACAATCGAAGTGATACGCCCGAATGAATGCAAAGATTCACAGACGGATTGAAATGAATCGTAGGAGCTCATGGTCGTCGAGCTTTAGTGTCTCGCCATCGTTGTGGTCAGTAGAAGAGGGCGGTACGGTGGCTGTGTCGCCTCCACATCCAAAGGCAAACAATAATCTTCCTTTCCAACAATGTCCAAAATCCATCAAACCCACACTCCAAGCTCACTTCTTGGACATAGGCGGGACATCTGACATCCTGAATTTCTTAGACAGAAAAAATGGGACTATCTGCTTTGGAACTCCTGCCCTTGGAGTTGGCAGCACGCATTCAGTGCTACATGTCTCCAGAAGATATCATTTCTCTTCGAAAAGTATGCATGTATCGCTCCTAAATATCTTGTCATGAACTTAGGCATTTCCATTAGACAAACAAGGCTTTAGCTTGCACAACTTACGAGCGTACTGTCTGGATGACAGCCGTCCATCGTATGTGCACGACATACGGTCTGTTCGGTCCCTCTTTTCCGGTTAGAACTATGTCACAAGAGGCTCTTGAGCTGACAGCACTATCCCCGCGCCGCTTTCTCTCCAAAGTGTCAAGATTGACAGAGGGGGAAAGGTGGGAGACTCTTCCCACAAGCGTCATGGTTCTTGATCATAGTCAGCGATCTACCCATAAGTGTCTATTGGTACCGGGTGGCCGCTATTTGTTCGTGCATGGTAGGGAAAGAGGCGACTTTGACTCTCTTCCATGCACCGTCGAGCTGTGGGATCTAGGATACTTCAACGAGACCGTGCGCTCATGTCCGACACTCCTCACGTCCATGCCAATGAAGTGGACTTTCCATTGCCTTCTCTGCACCACATTTACCGAAGATGGTCTAGGTCTTATACTGGCTACACGAGAAAGCAACAATCACGGCAGGTGCGATTGCATCCAATGATAGTCTTTTAAGATACTGACTGCAAGCCGTATACAGGGCTGACTTAAAAGTTTTTACTATATACCCACTTGCGGAGAAACCTGAATTTTGTTGCATTGCGACTTTGCCCAGTTTGCCCACAGATCTGTCTTTCCGCAGGTGGGTCGGTAACGGCAGTGTTGTTGGGTTTATGTTTGCAAATTTCATTACCGTGTGGAATTTTAAGACGAATTCGATCGTTACCTGGGAGGAACCTGCTCCTAATAGAGCGTCTTGCGTTCGTTTATTTTTTTACCTGTCTGCTTACCTGTTAACTCACGTAATGCAGATGTATCTTCTAGACGAGCACCTCATTCTTATTTATCTCTCAAAGTTCTCAATTGTCAAGCCTATCCTCTCTCCTTACAGCACTGATGGGGCTTTCGATGCCTCAAATACCCACATTATTCCTGTGAGAGAGTTTGACCATCCGCAGGGCCTAGTTTATGACGAAGTTGAAACAAACGAGAATGGCTTGATGCAACAGGATGGCGACATCATTTTCAGTATCATTGGGGGGTATGAAGATGCGAGGAGGAACCTAACAACTATCATCGACTTCTATCGGATTCCCGCAACGCTCCTGCACTCAGCAGATGCCTCCAAGGTTCTTCATTGTCCCAATCCTTTCTTAGTAGACTCTGTCCTACTCCCTGTATATCCTGACTCTGAGACTCCCGAGCCGGCCGACTTCCCCACGCAGTTCGATATCGAGCAATCACATTCCTCTCTCACAGTTGTAATGCCCTCTCAATGTCAACAATGCATCCTGATATCCATCGGTCCTATACCTATGCAAATAGCCGATAGGAGCGCTAGATTGAGACGAACGCAGATGAAAACTGTCACGTTATGGGATCGTGGTGAAGTCGAGGACGAGGACGAGGACGAGGACGAGAGCTTCTACATCCCATTGCATTCACTCTGCCTGGCATCAGGCCGCCTGGTCATGCTTTCGCAAGACGGGGATCGCGGAATCCTCACTGTCGTCGACTATCTACCACCGCCAACAAGAACTTCCCTTCCTGCAGACTCTCTTCCAGGAACTCCATCTCATAATGGCTGGCGTCAAATTAGATGACAATGCTTCACCTACTGTTCATGATTGGCAGCCAGGTGACGCTGGATGGCGGATTTTTAGGCTGGAAATTTGGCCGTTTGGCCAGGGATGTGACAGGATTTTGTTGGGACGGTCTATTGCGTCATCGTTCAGAACGTGTTATCCAATGATCTTATATATTTTGCAAAGGCTCGGATATTCATAATACGAAATAATATACTCTAAGCGAGGGCGCCTACGGGTGTATTTGAAGGCCTTTCGGGATAATTGCTCCGTCGTTGTGTGATAACTTTTAGGAACCAGATGTGCATTGCACTGCGTCAGCCTGAGTAATAGACTTCAACGACATCATCGTTGATCACACGACTCGCCTAGCATCACGAAATTCCGATTATAGAGGACCAAAATACCTATATATAAGTTAAAACTAGTTTGCATCTTTTTGACAACTTGCCAGCAATGAACGCCATTGTTGATGCTCACCGTCAGCCAAATCCCTCTAGTTCCTGCGATTCCCTGGTATCCAGCAGCAATCTCATTCCTGATGAGGTTCTTGCCATCATCATAGGGTTCGGTGTATTCGAGTTCAGGGACACACATGACACATTCGAATTCCGAACGGTAGTCTCTCAGATAAATCGTCAATGGAGAGAGTGTATCCTTCGTCGACCGGAGTTTTGGAGTGTCCTGGACATCTCATTGGAGCGTCCAGTACGACAAACATTACACTTATTATCACTCAGCCTTGCGAGGTCGCAGGACCAACCGTTGGATATTACACTTGATTTAACTACATCCCGTCCCGATCAAGAACGTTGGGCGGTTTTGTACGCCGTGGGATCGCATAGCGCTCGCTGGAGACGAATAAAGGCATACATTCCCGGCGACGCCCCAAGCCTGAATGTTTTCGCATTCTATGACGCCCCCAACCTCGTGGATCTCCATCTCTCGGCTCCAGTAGCAATCAATGACCCTTCATCCTTTTTCCTCAAGGCTCCTATGCGCAACATCTCGAAGCTCACACTGGTCCGCACGAACCTAGCTTATACGACAATCAACTTTGTACACCTCAAAGTGCTCAAAATCTATAGCACGATTTTCGGTCCCCAATTCTTCGACAGCTTGAGCGCTATGACGTCGCTTGAGCATCTTGATATCCTCATTTTCTCTCCAATTCTATCACTTCTTTGCGAAGCAAAGGAACATGTCCCCCCTGTGCAAAGGTTGCAAACCCTTCGATCCTTCCGGGTCGTTGCACGCGGACCAATACCGCGTCTTAGTCTCGAGAAGTGGGCAACAGAACATCTTCCAAGCATCGAGGAGCTTGAAGAATCACATATACAACGGCTACTACCCCAGGCCCAGCCTAGCTTCCCTATTGTCAATTTCGAACTCTTTGACATCTCTCCTCACTCTTCCCTCGAGATTCCGTTGGAAACCATATTTCCTTGCCTTACGGAGCTTATACTGCATAAGGTCGTGGCAGACGATGTACTCACAAGTCTCATCGTGCCACCAGGGGAATGCGTGCCTTGTCCTCACCTCCGCAGCATCACCATCGTTTGTGCACCCCGTGTGAACGGGGTCGTTTTCTGGAAGGTGCTGCAAACACGGCGAGCGGCAGAACACCCTATACAGGAGCTCCGGGTGGATGCACTATTTTTCAATCAGCCAGCGCTCAAGAGAGAAAGGTTGGAGGCGAATGTAGAGCATATAGTGGACGCGGGGGTGTGTAGCATACACAAGCGAAGGTAGCATGTACGATGGCTGGATCTGTCCCTGTTGTCTGTCACAAGCTAGGTTGAATGAGGATCAACTGGAACCTAATGCATGAGAATCATAGACCCGAGTTTGTCCAGAGCAGCATCCCTTACGACGTCATTGCTTCCGGTGTGTGAATTGAGGGCGAAGTGGCAACGGATGAGTCTAGGGGAGTCAATTAAACAGTAGTAGATAATCAAACAGGTATCGGTAAGCAAGGTGTGGAGTAAAGTAGGGTAACATCATGATCCTCGAATGTATACAGGTATTCCAAGTTCGATGCGGCAGTATCCCAATATGACAGCCAAGGATTTATACGGGCAAAATCGTGCCAAAGATAATATCCCAGATTTTGCCTGAGTTGAAAAGAGAGTCAGGATGCGGAAAGACGAGGAAAGTAGGAACGCCGTACTGGTGACACCAAATCCAAGATCGAAGTTCTTGTAGTGGTGAGCGAGGTGATATTTCTTCATCTCTCTGAAGTAGGCTGGGAGCCTCGTGTGATGAAGACTGCATTTCATTAGTATGTTGACAAGGAAAAAGGGGCTAGATACCCACGCATAGTGCATGCAGTCATACAAGATATCTATTGAGAACCGGTCAGACCACCATATAGCTTCCCAGGTGAAAGACAACTCACAGAAGGTGAAGGCTCCGGAAATGATACCGTTAGCCATTGCAGGAGGGAATAGGTTGTGGGCTAGGCGCGTCATCGGTGCCTGGAGGATGAAGAACAATGCTGGGGGCATCACCAGCCGCAGTCTGTAGAATAAATTAGAATGACAATTTATGGGAAAACAATAGTCATACCTGTCCATAGGTAGATAGTGGTGAACACCATGCATGAGGAAATGGAGAGTGATGAAGACAGGGTGGTCCGGAAGAAGGTAGTCGATGTGGAATAGGAAACGATGGAACACGTATTCCAAGAGAGTCCAAATTGCATTGCCAGTAAAAAAACATGCAAGGGTCTTGATGTAGTTGCTCGCAGGAATCATCCATAGGGCTTTGTAGGGAAGTATCGGTTGCGCGGTGAATGCAGGGAGGAGGATGGACCATTGAAGCGATGATCGGAGGAAGAGATAGGTGGCTATGGGGCCCCAGAAGAGGGGCACGACATACCACACTGTTCGCGTGTTGTACTGCAGATAATTCAGAATCAAGTTGCGTTCACGAACCTAAAGAACGTACCTCGAGAATGTCAGGCCCAAAGAAGCGGGCTGGTTCCGCTAGGTGGCGCGGCGAGTGCACCTGTTGCAGGTAATATGATTTGCTAAAGGCCTTCTTTAAGCAAAGGTAAAACTTGTACAGCGCAGAAGGTCACCTCCAGTTCGCTTCCCAGACTTGTCTCAGCAGTGGTTTCCTGAGGTCCAAGAACTCGTTCTTTTCAAAATCTTTAGCTTCATCCGTGTCATCAGGATGGAAGTCATCCGTAGCCTCCCAGTCTTTTGCATAGATAAAAGAAATGAGAAATTATTTAATAGAAACGTTGGAACGCGAAACTCACCGTCGCTCACAGTCGTCGCGCCAGTTCCAAGTCTGCCAATCATGTATTCGTCCAACATCTCGTATGCAGAGTCTGAATGGTCATGCTCGTCCTTGTCCTTCATTACTTCGTCGATATCCTTGCCCGCGTACTTTAAAATATAGTCATCGCCGCCTGGATGGTCATTAAGAAAAGAAGTGACGTCGTAGACCTTGCCACGACGCGACACCCAGCAGCTTGCAGCTGTCGTGTGGTTGGCAACGTCCTCTGCGGTGTAAATAATGATACGCTTGGACATGATGGTAGCAGGCGAGAAAGCGTTGGCCTGCAGGCTGCGACGACGACGAGACTGAGATTGGCGTCTCACCACTTTTCAAAACTCACAAGATCACATGATTTGACATAAATTGCCTGACATGTTTGATCGGGCCGAGCCCAGGCCGCCCCAGCCTCCACTTACTGCTTACTCTGTTCCAACTTCAAAAACTTGGGGACTTCAAGATGGCTTTGGTTTCATCGAAAATCTCGTTGGAAAAGCTCCTTAGCGTCATGGATGAACTGCTTCCTCTTGTCTCGGAAAAACTGGCGCCTGTCCTGAAGTTTGCGCCCACAGCAGCGAAATATCTGGTCTTCTTGCTCTTTCTCGTAAATATTCGGTCATGGCCTTTGGCATGGCACTGTAAGTTCATTATTATCTCGTGTAAAAGAGTACAGCTTAATCCTTCAAAGTCCGCGTTTTCCGACCGGTATTTGCGATTCGCTTCCAGCACACATTGGTGCAACTCCGGACGATATTCAAGTCCAAGGCAGAAAAGATCAAAGCCGAGGACGAATGGTTGGATTCGATATCTCCTGTTGGGGGTGATCCACTAAACTATGTCGTGCGATACAACACCTGGGCCAGTGAGTTGACTTCGAAGCAATGATACCTACAGAACTAAAGTATCCAACAGGTATTGACGATAGTGATTTTAATGGTCATTTGAGTAACTCAAGCTACGGGAAGGTAGGCCAGACATGTCACCTTCATTTTGACTATCTTCTAATGCACTGGTACACTAGACATTGGATTCTTCGCGTTTTAAGGCTGCGCTCGCCATGTTTCCTATGTTTTTCCGTGCAGGAGGGTGGATGGCACTTGCGGGTACGTTCTGAAGCCACCTTTGATTTCAATAGAAATGAATGGAATATGCCCACAGCTACCCACTATAATTTTATACGCGAAATTCCCATGCTGGCGTCATATGAAGTGAGGCTAAGCGTCGCAGCCTGGGACCAGAAATGGGTCAGACATCGTACTACTTCCCTGAAAACATTCAAACTCATTTTTATCTCTTTTTAGATCTACATAGTCGGAAAATTCGTAACAAAACCTTCGAAGAAAAAGACCAAATCCCCTCCCAAAATCACTACCGAACAGCCCACTCCTCCCTCCGACGGCGACAACTCCGATAACTTATTCAAGGCATCCTTACGCACCGCCGACCAAATATCGACGGCGGCGACTACTACTCCCGACGACAAAAGCACCAGCGGCCCCCTCAACACAAGTGAAGCCCTCAAAGCCGTCGCCGCGTCCCTCTCCTCCGAACCCGAACCTGATGGCGCCATTCTGCATACCATCTCCGTCTCCCAATGCTGCTTCAAAGTCGGCCGCATAACCGTCCCCCCTGCGCTCGTCTTTGCCGCAAACGGTTTCAGCGTCCCCGCGCCTCCTCTCGCAGACGGGTCTCCGGCTTCGTCCTACTCGCGTGCGAACCCACCACCACACTGGGCGCAGGCCAAAGCAGTTATGTCGAGGCCGCTTGGTGGAGGCCCGAAAAAGTTACAGGCGCTCATGAAGGGTGGATGGAGGGATGTGCCGGAGGCGGAGCGTTGGTGGGACGCAGCGATGAGTGGTGCTATTGAAGAGAAGAGAAGGAAGGGACTGGAGGTCATGCAGTCGTTGGGTTTGGGTATCGCTGGGGCAAGGAATCTATGATTGGATGAGGATACCAGTTGACTAGACTAGACGCTCTATCTACATATTTATTTGTATCATCATTATTATCCATTGCTAATCACAGATTTCACTAATGGACATCCACAGTGCTTGAATTCGAAGTTGTAATTTAAATCATTTTCATTATGTATCATTACCGTTGGGGTAGTCGTAAGTGGCATCGGGTGAGAGAACAAAATAACATCGATGTCGTCCAAACATGAGAAACATGATCATCGAGTAACTAGTCGTTAAAAGACATAAAAGCATTAAACGCGTGAAAGGAGTTTAAGCAACAGCCTGGCAAGAAAATAAAGTTCCAGAAGAACAAACAAGGAAGAAAACAACAAGATATTGTTAATTAAGCCAACATGATGGCGGCCCAACTACCGAGAATTAGGATAGACAACGCGTCGAGGCACGGGATTGGGGACATGAAGGCCCATCGCAATAGACATCTCGCAGACAGGGAAGTTATCGAACGAGTCTTGCTCGGCGGTAATTTGAATGAAATCCTCTGAAGAGTTTTCAAGCTGAGCCTGGGGGATAGTAACAAGATCTCCGACCTCATTAATGAAAGGCTTGAGTTCGCGCCGTCGCTCTGGAGGAGAAAGAAGCCTGCGTTCATGAGCGAAGCGATCATGGGCTCCCTGATGAACTACAGCTTTCCGTGGCTTGGGGTGCGGAGGGGGTGCAGCCTTCATTCGAGGGTAGAGAATGGTCTCTTCGTCGTCGTCGCAATCAGTTGTACCTGGTTGGTGAAGCTGGCGGCCCCACATCGAAAGACGACAGCCTTGGTGTATAATGCGCTCGTTTACGGGTCGTTGCGCCGCATGCCTAGAGGGTTGCTGATGAACATTTTGGCGCGGAGCAGCAATATTAGCATTGTGAGGCCAGTCTTCATTGGGACGAGTAAGAGCTCGACGAGAAGGAATTATCTCGTCCTTCTCCGCCCTCAGCTCACGAGCGTATTTTTTATGCGAGGTTTGAGACGTTTGGAACCTATAAGGTTCCTCATCGACGGGAGCGGGAATGGGGCGGCGAGTGGGGAATTGAGCATGAGGGTGCCGAATCGTCCTGGCACCGTAGTCACGAGAACGTTGGAAAGAGACAAGGGGATGAACCATCTCATCCGTATCGGAGACCAGGTCTTCTGTATGATTACGTCCCGTGTATCCAGCCGTAAGAGGGTTTTCTTTGGCCGCAACCTTAGCAATGTGTCGAGAATGGATGCGCTGCTCCTGTGACTCCATCCAATATTCCGTCCTGTCAGAATTGATACGGTAGGGTGCAGCATGTAGCTCCTTTAAGTGACTCGTAGGAACAGTATCTTTTGGTAAATACCCCCGCCCTGGCGGAAGGGTACCCAACTGAGCCGTGAACTTGGACTCCCAGATGTCCGCATTCTTGCCAAGGAATGAAGCATATGATGACGAGTGCCAGATATCTCCCTCTGAAATGGAGGGATAAACTGGCGAAGGAGTTCTTACATACGCGGACGAAGAGGCAGTAGACTGAGACTCGCTGGAACGATGCCCTCGACAGAACTTATTGTCCAATGGATGGAAATGAGTAGGACGTGGTGTAATATAAGAACACATCTTCAGAATTTGTGAGCTTCATCTCAAGGCTCAAGAATATACCACTCACCTCGATCTAAATAGGATGCAAATATTAAGAATACCACCAGGGTAGAGGATAGCCAGGCCTTTGGGTGATGAACCGATCGTTCAAAATGTCAGTGGTCCAAACTTTCCTTCATTTATATGATGGCCCTTTCATCCCAAGTAGCTCCAATTGTACCTCTCCAAAAAGAGATATGATTTCTTTGTTTAATTCGTCTTGGAGACTATAAAGACGTTGTGATGAGATCATCGATAATGACAAGAGACAAAGGATACCGTCACAGTGGACACGGAGAGGTGACAAGGATGGAAACAATACGCTCTTTCATCGCATGTGGGTTGAAACACAAGCCATTGAAATAAAAAAGAATTCTTTTACGAGGGGCATTGTGTACGGGGGGCAACAATTGTTTTCGTTGAGCAACAAAGTTGGACTATTTGGGCCATCACTACATCAAAATTCCAGACACGTGTTTTGTGCTCCTTGTGATTGAGAGAAACTTGAACGAGGAATTTGGACTGCGGGGAATCCAATAAAAAACAATTTTCAGTTCCTTTCGATTGTTATGAAATTTCCATGTGCATTTCATGAAGGATTGAGTGGTTTATCGTCGTTCTCAAACGCAGTCTAGCAACCCGTACCCATTTCAACGCCATCGTAGGGACCATCATGGTCCGACTCGACGCCATCGAAGATGTTTGGAACATCTCCGACAATACATTCAATGTTAGGGTTGTCCTGACCTACCAGCAGCAGTGAGCGAAATAATTGCGTAACTTAGAAGTATCATCACCTGGGCAAGCCATCCATTCTCCCGAGGCCTGGATGTGAATTTCTCCAGAGGGGTGATGATAACCTAAGAAACGTCCTGCAGGCAAAATGTTCGATTTACAGATGCTCGTATAGACAAGAAACATACCAGGTACAATCGGAATGGGGTCCTTCCTGGAAATATAATATTGCTTTAGAGAACTGGCATTATATCAAAAGAATGGGCTTCACTTGTTATTGATGTGTTTCAGAGATAAGTGCGCATCTACATAATCCGCGAAAGCCTGGTTTCCTACCTTCGAAAATATTTGGTGAGTGCATGTTAGTCCCGATGCCAAGGAAGTTGAATAAGTACTCTAGGCAGACCATAACCAATTGTCTGGAACGCCACACCGCTGATGTGCAGTGGAAGGTAAACGCCGTCGAGGAGCGCAAGGGCAGCACCTTTCGCCGTGGCGTTAGACTGAAGGATAGTGAGCGATCATAAATGACACACACCTAACGAATGTCCAACAACAGTAACCTGGGTGGCGGAATGAGCAGCGATAACATCTTGAACAGCGGATAGGATTGTGGTGGCAGTCCTAACATGGAGCTTTGAGTTATATGTATAAGAATATAATAGTTATATCCCCCACTTGGCTTGTTCGTCTCTGAAGCCTTCATGAACTTCGACTGAGGAATCAACACCGGGAAATAGAGTCGAGTCAAGAGAGCCCATGACGATGTCAAGGTCGGTGAGGTCAGCCTCCCTGGATACACATTAAAGTCAGAGATAAACATAGATGAAAAGATAAGGTGTAAACGGACAGGTCTGAGGGATCAGTGCCCTGATGTGCGACAATAACAGTTTCTTGGGACGGCGAATATCCGACATACCCTGTAGAAGTTGAGACATTTGAGTGCATGACAGACAGGTGGTGAAAAGCCCAAAATCCATACAATACTGGATGCTGGAACCATCACCACCAGATGCATATGGTATAAAGTCTGCCGTACGAGGGCAGTATGCTAAATCGATGTTATGTTAATTATCCAGGTTAAGATTACACAAAGCAAAACTTGCGAGCGCAATTCCATTCGATCGTCGTGCTTGGGGGGCAATAAGCGATACTGGCGAAGTATGTGAACGGCTTATATGTCGAAATTTGTGCAGGGGTGAGAGTCGTAATACTTTGGCGCCGTGCGAGTGGCGTCCCAACAACCGACGGGAGAATGCAGAGAACAGAGGTAATCAAAGCTGCCTTCATGACGTCCTATGTAAGCCCCGGAGCTATGGAGATCCTACATCGCTAGTGTAGTTTTATACTAATTATTACCTGTACTAGTTCGCGTCCTTGTTTATCGCGGGGTCGCCTGACTTGTCTCGGGTGATGAAGAAGATTGAACGTGGTTGAAGCACCTTTTTCGACGATAGGCAATGTGACATTTACGAGAGTACAATGTGATTGCAGCGCTCTAGCGCGTCACCTGGGGGTGAATGTAAAGAAGCCAAAAATAAAAAGACACCAAAATGGGCAACCTTAAATTCATTTCGGTGCCTAAGTTGGCTAGGAAGCAATGAGTTATATGGGCAATCCTGGACCTCGAGGTGATCATAGAAACGCATGGCAGGCTAGAAGAGGAAAGATCATAGGATTATGCCACATCAGAAGGCCTTCTACACACCATGCTAAATGCCAAGCGCGATGCGAGTACATGTCTACATGCTAAGCAGCAGTGTTTACCAGTACTGCTCGCACACATTGGAATAACCAGTGATGACAAACGCATTCCTCGAACTTCTGAAAAGACTGGAGGCTTCACGTCTCCAGACGCTTGCGATTCTTCGAGCTTAAAATTCCGGGACTAAAATGAGCTGTTAAAAATGCGAAGAATGTAGATGAAAAAAAAATCGCCCATGCTGTAAGGTCGCTTCTGAGACTCGGCCTGCAGGAAGTCGTCCGTAAGTAGCTTTGAAGTTTGAACTGAGCGCCCGTATCATGCAGAATTACTTCCGATGGACAGAGGGTTGTCTGAAACGGTATTGATTTGAGTCCTGACAAGGTCCCATCCTGTCAATGTTGGCGATTTTCTAATGGATGAGGCTACAGAAGCCGTAATGGTTGCGAAAGACTAGTATACTCATCCTACGACTTCAGACCAACTCGTTCGTCCGTTCACAAGTCGGTTTCAGCCAGAAAAATTGAGAGAACATCGAGCCTTATAACAGAAAACTTTACAGAAAAGCGAATTCTGTGAATTCCGGACAATCCTATCTCAACATAGTGCCACTGCAAGCTGTAATCTATCCTGACTCCGCGTCAGTCGTAAAAGCTAGTTTAATGAAATATAGAGACACACACTTGCCGTGAAAAATTTTTGTTGTTATGTCCCCTCTGCTCTCTTCCGTAACAAAAAGATTAGACTCAAGCAGATTACTACGAGGTAGACGTGCAAGATGAAGTTGATTTGTCAACACATGATCAACATTGAATTTGATTCCATCATATCTGATAACATCTATGATTAGATCGATAAGATTTGTGCATGCAATGCCCATTTTTGCAGTGCTTTGCACGTTCTGCTCGCCCTACTATTCAACGAGCGGCGAACCCTGTCCTTCCAAAGAAAAAATGGGAACGCAGAATTTTTTGAGTGCCACGGCGATGGAGATGTGCCTAGTTAGTTTTCCCAAGCGTATATCTGCGTATATCATCCGGAATCACATCTCTAGAGCGATGTGGAGAGGTGTTTATTACAGTTTATTGTTAATCAAACCTCGTTATTATCGATACGCGTACGTAGCTATAGGTTGGAGGCTGGAAAGTAAATTAATGTAGGTCCATGATCGACTTTCAGGACCTCGTTTCAATTTTCAGCCTCGACGCGAGCGCCGAGCGCAAAACTCATGAAATTTACAAGGAAAAGGCAAAGGCTGTGATAAATATATGAATTCTGGGATGCTCTCAGTAGGCTTACGCTGGAATTCACCTCGTGATGTAAACAAGTTACGCCATGGGCATGTCCAGAGTAGTACTTCCGAAAAGCAGCCTCATGCCCAGTGACCACTGGCGCTTGCTGAATGAGTCATATCGCGCAGCCCGGCGCAGCGCAATCAGCCGCAGCCTCATTCATATTAATGCCATTTGTATCTGTGGAGGACTGGTGAAGTATTGAGCCAGTCGGTGCCGAGTCGACTTAATTTATATGAAGCGCGCTCCACAATGGCCATGGTAATATCATGACACGCGGTTCCAGGCGGTTCCTTTGATCAAATGCTGCGGGGGCGCGTGGCGCAATGGTTTACCGGATTATCGCAGTTCTTAACGCCGCGGACAGCCAAGGGTTCGCGCTTAGCCGTTGCAGGGTCACGGGTGATAGAACGTCGAATTTGAACTTGAAGACCAGGTGCTCCTCCGTGCTCGTGATCCCTGAAGAAGGAAATGATGTGTTCATTCGGTACAAAATATATAGTACAAGAGGTTGTTGTAGTTCAGAAAGCTACCAGCAGCGTTCAACGTTGCATTCCAAGCCCGCAAATTCCCGTCGGGGGAACGCATGTATCTGGCCCGTGTGGGACAAAGATGTTCCATGAGCGGCAATGGAATGGACATGGCACCAGCATGGCACACGGAATCAGGAAGCCAAAAGAGTCTAGACCCTGGGGTCGATCATCCAGTTGGCTTGCCTGACGTCGCGTGGCCTTCATCTCAATCCCATCCCCCTTTGGATCGCCCTTTCTTAACGTTGCTTCTATAAGATTTTTCCTGCCGACGGCGAGCCTTCTCAGCGCGTTCCAAGAGCTGGACACGCTTCTTCTGCTCTTCGCTTGGTTCGTTCCTGATGTCGGCGGACGAGGCAGTGAGGACGATGTCGTGGAGCTAGAAACAAACCAAAGGGAAGTGAAGCACAGTTACTGAGTCGTTGCACAGAAAAAGAAGTCAGCTCACCTTTGTAAGGCAGTCTTCGATGTTCTCTGATTGTGAGCGAAAGACCATCGATTGGATCTGGATCGACTGTGATGACGAAACGTAGTGCGGCTAAGATACAACAATATGTTGCGTTCGGTCAGGCATAAAGGTGATCATGCCATTGCGATGGGGCCATACATTTGACTTGATGTGTGCGTGGGCCCAAGTTGGGATCCATGGGGAGTCAATGGGACATTTCAGGGTTGCTTTCGAGTTGACTTTGTTGACATTCTAGCATAGCTGAATAAGATAAACGTGGTTGAGAAGCAACGATTGATGTACTTGCCTGGCCACCCGGTCCAGAACTCCTGGAAAAACTAAGCTCAACCAGCGATCTCGGAATTGCCTGTGATTTGAAGTCGGAAATCCATCGTCGTGCCTCTGCTGTATTCTCAGGAGTATCAAGAGCTAGTATCTTGGGTGCAGCGGGAAGAGTATGAGGTCCGTGAGAGTAGTTTCTAGTAAGCACTAGAGTGGTATTCCTGGTTAGCTGCTGTGAAAGACATCGCAACATGACTGCAAGGTTGCAAAATCCGGCAAATACCGAAGCTATTCAGATGCGTATTCAGTTCTCCGTGAAGGGTTCTGTCAATTCTCTAGCATCCCAAACATAAATCCATTCAGTATAGAAAGCATTTGTGGCGGTCTTTTATCTTCTATTTCAAATCGATCTATCTTGCAAACATGGAAGGAGCTTTTGTTTTACTCGTTTACTCGTCATAGCCATGACGTTGACTTGATCTCTAACGAAAAAAAAAAAAAAAAACATTCCAAAGTCTTTTCCATCTTTTGTACCTTGCACACCAGAGGACTGTCATGCTTAGATGTTTGTGCGCGTCTCGCGGGCGTCTAATCAACGTGTAGACCGGCAACTTGTTCCGAATCGGAGGTAAAAAATAATCGCTCATCAAAGAACCTCAATAAGCTCAGGCCCAGCCAGGCACTTTCCAGAGGTTCTTTTCACATCCTCTACTGAATGTCCAAGAACTTGAGAGGCATTTGTCTTTCTTGGAATATCAAAGAGGGCTGTAAACATAACGGTAGTAGTAGTTCTGCACGGAACCAATTCTCGTTTAGAGACCGTTGTCAGCACGATCACGAAATTGTATACCCATTAGACTGCTGAAACTGATCCATATGGCAGTTCACATTCACCCATCAACCCATACTCAGGGAAGGCACACTTACTCGCCTCATCCTCTTCCTTCTTCTCCACCAACCGCCATCATGGCCAAGCCTACAGACGATGCGGACCCTCATATGCCTGAAAAGCCTGAAGGCTTTAGAGCAGTAGCAGCTAATCGAGTGCCAGGGGACGACGCTGCTGAGCATTTGCTCAAGTTGACCAAAGTCGGGCGACCATTTCACAAGGTTCTTATGTTCCTCATATCTCATGTTGCCTACTCACACCATATCTAGGACACGGCCGACCTCTTTGCAACCTTTGTAGTGGCTACTGAGTTAAAACCTCACAGGCTCTTTTTCCGTTCATACCCAAGATCGTTTTCTACGTGCGTCTGCTGCAGTTCGATCTAATCCTGATGACTTATTTTCAACCAGAGATGAAGCCATGCAATCCCTTTCGAAGCTCAAATTTTCACAGTCCACGCGTACAACTGACCCGGATGAACCAACTTCCTTCATCACGACAACAACAAATTTCGTCTTCTCGATGACCATACCAGTCGCCATGGAACTATGTCAACACTTTATGGACGCTCGTTATATCCGCAATGCCCTCGACCCATCCCTAAATCTTTTCAAAGACCGAGGTCTCCATTCTCTAACACCAAAAGGCCTTCACGTGCTCGAGCGCTTCATCGAGAAAACTGGGATCGACGCTGACCATCTTCAACACGTCTTCGAGCAGGAAATCATTTGCCCAAGATTATTCAACGTCGACCGTGGGGTTGACGAGGACAACATCTTATTTCCGTACAATGGCATCATAGCGCTATTCCAGTGGTTCGTCGGACAGCAACCCAACTACGCTACCAAATCCAGTGCAAATCTTACACCACTCCAACAATACTCAAAACAGTCGAAAGGCATTTCGTTGGTATCGATCACGGACCGATCAGGTCCGTTTTCTTCGAAGACGGTGTATCAGCAATGTTTCGATGCGGTGGATGCATTAGAGTGGCTGTGTGACTTCACGTCAGTGTGTGGAAGAGATGAGGCGGCGGAGGTAGCGGCGCATTTTGAACGGCTTGGACTTATCGCTCTCGTTGGCACCGATAAATGGAAGAACCATGCCATCATCTTTACCGTTTATGGTGCCCCTGAAGATCTGGATTACGACATGACTACACGGGTAAGGATTTTTTCCTCTCGTGTTGCCTCGTAACTGAACTCTTTGGTAGACTCAAGGAGAGTTCCGATGCGTGAACAAGGCGTACTACCAAGTGACAGACAAAGGACGCCGTATTGCTGGATGGGACTCGAATCTCAAAGCACCGCAGGACACCACTTCAGAGCGGGCTTCAGACGACAGCACACTGAATGATGACGAAAAAACCGAGGGTGAGTTTCACGTTCTTTCATCGAATCTTCTTCTCAAGAATGATTAGCCTCCAAAACCCGCGTGACTTCCACTGACCGATTACACTACATCCTCAAAGAACAATCCTATCGCTCCCTCTTCCGTGCTTTCCTACAAGAAAAGTTCTGTGAGGAACACATCCTTTACTGGCTCGACGTCGACGCTATCAACCGCAAGTTCAACGTCACCTCCAGTGCTGCCATCGCCGGCGGTGCATCCGACAATTCCAGTACCGCTGGAACGCAGGTCAAGGCGGACCGCAGAAAGCACCATCAAGCGCTGCTGCGAAAGGCGGTCCAAATATACAAATCGTATCTCCACCCAACGAGCGATTTTGAGCTGAATACGAACTACACACTTCGTAATGAGCTGTTCAGATTTTTGGATTCGATCCCTCTTACGCAGGGAGTTCAAGGGGCGCAAGCTGCCTCAGGTACGGAGGCGCAGAGGTCTGCGAGGATTATGAGCTGCAACGGCGAACAGCTGCAGACTCTAATGACGCATTTCAACGTAGTACAAGCTCATACGTTCCGCGTTATGCTCACGGATTCGCTTCCTCCGGTATGTGTTGTGATCCTTTTGCGCTCGATGCTGCGTTCGCTGATTTTTTTGGATGGTGCAGTTCATGCAGACGGAGAAGTTCACCGCGCTTCAACAGCAGCTTGGCAACATCAACCTTAGGATTTCTGGCGCGGATACTCCTTTGTTGCCCGGTGCCGGCGGCGCCTTCATCTCATACTCATATCTCGTCAATTAAAAGCATCGGTCGCTATCCGTCGTCAAGTGCAGGCCGCTTTCTATCACACTCTAATACCACGAGGATCTCATCTAGGACCCTCATCACGGAGAACTCATCAGGAGTTCAGGATCGCTCGCGCTATCTTTTCTTATTCACCCTCATCCAGTCTATTCCCCGAATCACCCCTTTTGTCACTTTCATGGACATCTTTGGCAGGCCACACACGTACCCCACTGTGCGAAGCTCCCTTCGCGCATTGTAGAGTAATAGTAGGTATGCTTATTAGCTAGCCGAATGGCTTCGAATTGACCTTAATAGGCACTTGTACATATAATTACCATACCATAGTATTACATCCACCCCCTTTGTATCCCTAATGCTTTCCTTGTTTCGTCAATCTGTGATCTTTCTACGTTTCCTGCATGGTATACATGAATGCATCTACTACAACTTTGATACACCCAACATCTCAGCTAATTCAATCGTATCTTGGCCGTACACAGAATCCATCTGCCGTAATCCATTCTTTGTTGTATTCCAGACCTCCTCGGTGTATAGCTGCTTGAGCTCCTGAGGCATAGACAGGTCATTTTCGAACATGTTTCCTACAAGGAATTGGATGTCTTCTAGGTCAGTGGACCATTTCGCATCATTCCAATGACCACGGTCTCCATGAGTTCGAATCTTGTCGGCGAGGAGAAGTTGAGCATTGGCGTATCTAATCCCTCGTTCCAGCGGGTCCCGCGGCTCGAGAGAATATCTGTGGTACAGATCCACTTCCGCCATCGCGGCGGCATTGTTCTTAGGTGGCGCATTAAGTTCTAAGCGTACGGCAGACCGCTCTTCAGCCCCCTCTGGCGGTGTGTAAGTGACCCTCATTATGCTATACGGTATGCGGACGTTCAAGAAGGGATACGACCGAAAATCAGGAAACCGTGATACTTTCATATCAATGTCCTTATGGGACAATAATGGGTGTCAGGTTTTCTCGATCACAGCAGAAATATAAGTCTCATACCCGAGTTGCGCGCATGCCTCCCAAATACATAACAGCAGCACCTCCAACAATTACTCCTTTGATATTTTGCTTTCGACACACTTCACTGTTAAAGGAACGAAGTAGTTTGGAACGGGGGACATATGTAGGTGAAGAAAGCAATATGGACCCACATCGAGCAACACATCCATACATAGTACCAATTCTTTGAGTCATTTAATGTCTCGGCTCCGACTAACACTGCTCACTGACGAGAGCTTTGGACGAATGTAAGCTCAGTCGCAGTAAACATGCTGGAGGACGCGGTTTGAACACGAATGATGTTCAAATTGGTGAATCAATCAGACCACCAGAAGGTCCGCATTAAGTACAACCATGCCTTTTGCATTATATAGGCTATAGATATGCTGGCTATTAGATGTAAAGCATGGCCGGAACGACGATGAAGTGCCAGCTACGAGCATCGCAGTTACGTTGGACGGCGACGAAATGTGACGCAGGCATTCTTGGCGACGATTGTGAGCCCAGGAGTCCAATCCAAAAGGATCCTCTTTTGCTCCGTCCACGATTTGTTCTTGACCTCCGGCGGAACAGAGATATCGTATTTGCAAACAACGTGTGCAATTATGCATGCACAAGAGAGAAGCGCTGCCCGATGCAGCTACGCGAGCCAGCAGAAAACGCGTTGACTGTTGATGTGGAATTCAGGAAATGCGGAGATGATGGATACTCGTGGAAACTTACACGCGTCTCGAGGTCAGCGATACCTATCTGTTTCAATGAATCGTGTCGGCTTGAATTCCATCATCTCCCCAATGAATTGCTGATTACAGTAGAAGCTTTCAGAAAATGTAACAAACAATTGAGGGAAATGTCATGTCAAGGCGGCTCAAGGTGAAGGATGGATTTCAGCGATGTGCCTTGAGGCAGTGTCATCTCTGTGAGATTGATCTGGGCCACGCAAGTCGAGCGCTGTTCAAAGTCGAACCGATAACCTCAACAACTAAAGGTGTTCGAGCTCCTCACCGGGAAATGGTTATTCAACCCCCGTGCCGGGGAGTCGTATTCTCCTGAAGCGTACCACCTTGCGCATATGGCTCCTTTAGTCGACAGTGACTTTGATCTCTCTTTCGTGCGGAGAGGGACGAACTACGATGAATATTTCTCTGAAGATGGTAAGTCATTTGTTTTATTGATTTGCGATAGAATGCCTGAATCCGCCACTGGCAGGTCAACTGCGTGTTAGAGCTAACGGTGCAAAAAATATCGAGGCCATCCTTCGGGTATATAATATCGATGAGAGTGAATTGCCATTGTGCGCCTCTTTCTTGCGGGCGATGTTACAGCTGAATCCAGTGGAGCGAGAGGGGGCAAAGGAAATACTGCAGCATGAGTGGCTAACGATATAGCTATAGGATGCTTCCTGGGGTGATTGCGATGCACGTCGTCATTCAGCTCATCTAGTACGTACCTATTGCAATACCCTTGTCATCGTTGTCGTCTCAGCAGCCAGAATGAACTTTGTACTATTCCTCTTGGGTGGATAACGTTCAGTAGCTACGACAAGAGTTCTACTTATACTTAGACGGGATCAAAGTGAGACTGCGCGACGAGATAACTATCATGTCAAACCGCTACATAAGAACAGATCTACAAAGAGAATCAATAAAGTCTGCTACCTGCACACAACTTCGAAGTTAGCGTAACCGAAGCTGAGATTCAGTCAACTTGACCTCAAGGTATTTCTTCAGCAAGGCGCTGAAGATCAAGGCAGACGAGATGCCGCCATATGCCGGCCCTAAATCCGGTGCCTGTCTTTCTAAACTATGTACTGCTACTTGTTGGCTACTGATGTTCCAATTTTGCGACGAATGCCCGTCTTCCTTGAAGGAGCAGGAAACCCGTCTTCGCGCTGCTCGCGCTCTTTCACAAGCCAACGTTAGTTGTGTGGTTTGGGGCGAAGACGCATTGGCCTTCGTCCACTGGGTTCCTACCTACGTCTTCTTTCTACATCTAGTCGTCGCTGACCATGATGTCCCTCATGCTTCACGCAAAGTAATCGAAGCGTTGCCTTATCAAGTCTTCACTGGATGTCATGAGCATCTGGTTGAACCTTGGATTTATGACCTTAGTGAACCCAGGTTATACCCCAACGCAGCAACCTTACAGTGCACGAAGCCGATCCGCGACGAGTTTGAACCCGAAATAATCGTCATACATCGTGAGTCCGATTGGTGTTTCAACGTTGCAGATCGCACTCTCTCCGTTCCCCTCTCCCCCTTTCCTGAAAACATCCGTTTCCCAACTCGGACCGCGTTCCTCGACTCTATCATCGAATGTCTATTGGACCCACCCTCTGGCCAGATATTGAGAAGGGCAGTCTCACAGCTCCATATATGGCTTGCTTACATCGTGGACTACACTCTGCGCACCGACTCGGAACGCTTGGAGGTCATGCGCAGCCTCAAACCCGAGAATCAGCCCTACTTCGATGCCCATGCGAGACGCCTCAATGCAAAGAAAGATCTCATGGATAACATAGTTGAACGTAGAAGGATATTGGAAAGATTAGGGTGGGTGCGCTGTTGTTTGTATACGTTCTTTCAAAACTAACTTCATGGATCGTTTAGAAAACACGAGCAAGCACGCCGGCCGCTTCCTATAATGAACCCTCGTCCGAGCAAGTGAGTCCAGCAGCCCGATCAGTGGAGGCAATCTTGTACTAACGGTAAAGTACTAGTCAAGAGCTGATAGCTACCCGAGACCGAAAGCGCCGGGAGCTGG
>JABAJV010000123.1:0-30382 GCA_018854895.1 Tricholoma furcatifolium
GCAGTCTTGTGCTTAGGTTACTAGAGCAAGCTGGGATTAGTCAAGGACAAAGACATATTGAAGGTTGCTGCCCTTCCGGAGGTACCATTGGAGGATGGTGAATCGTGATTCAGAGGGTGAGGTTGACGTGCCAGATTCCATAGATGTTGAGACGTAGGTCTTCGACGATGTACGTATTCTTGATCTCCTGCTCTCAGAACGTGTACAATGTTTTGCAGTTGACATAGCATCTCGGATATCCTCTCATAGCGTATCAGGCGTGTACTGGAAGAATCCAGTAAAGCCCCGTCATACAAGCGATTAGAAGGGTGGATGAATGGGAAAGAGAACTACCTATCCAGAAGCTATGATGAGCTAATGAGCATCTACCATCAGAGTGGTTATCTCAGACTCCCCATTTCCTCACGTACGCCTCCCGTTTTATCCTTAGGCGTAGCAGTCACGGCATACCACATATCTAAAACAGACTACTGGCTCAGTGGTGTTGTGATTTTTCGGTGCACACGTCTATGCACGTTGAAAATTTACGCTGGCCCGAGAGCGATCTTAACACCCTCTACCTAATTCTGAACGAACTACGAAGCCGCGCTGCGTTCTATGACTCGGATCTTACCGAACATATATTGTTCGGACAGGATGCTTTTACACGAATGTCTCGAACCCAGGCCGAAGACTCTACCCTTGGTATCTAAGTTTATCGAACGACAGGAGGATGGTTTTCTGGAATCTTTTGCTACTTTCCCCTGCATCTAATTACTCTCAGGCGACCGTTCCGCCGTGGGTGCTAACTTGATTTGTTAACCCATTTGACATTGATAATCGGTTGACATCTAAGCCATCTACTTCACCGCGCTCTATCGTTCAATGTGGGTCTTCTAGCGATTCACAAATTCCACTCGTGATCTCGCTCTCATTGTTTGAAGATCAACAGCAGTACCACGTGTCACGATACGTATCTTGACAGACATCATGATGCAGGGTCAATTGGCGCCTGCTTCTTGTTCAAGCCAGTGGTGTTAGTTAAGTAGCTTCTCTAGCTTCGTATCAAGAACCTCTACTAACAGCTTGCACAACAAATCTCGCCAACAACACTAAAAATGTCACTGTCCTATTTTCAAGCATGATACTTGATAAGAAATTTCCTTCGCGTATATTGAGCTGAGATATTCATATTTTTCTTGCTATTGAACAGAACAACTCGGCTCCGCATACTCTCAATCTTCTCGGCTATTTACAAAGCAGTTTAGCGACCTCATTGCTTTTACATATAAATGTCGCTCTCATGAAGTCAGCTGTTACTCCTTCGACACGTGAAGTATTGTAGGACTCGCCAAAGTTTCGGGATTCGTCATTTTGGAAAGTTGAATCTGTATGTCGCTTTAATTAATGGGCGCCCATTCAATGATGATTATAGCAAATTTGCAGTTTTCGGTTAGAAGGCCTCTAGATAACTATGACATAGGGTAAAACGTAGGTCGAATCAGGAAAGAAAAGTTATATTATGGGACTAATCAGCTGTAAGTAAACAGCTAGACGGGCGACACCAGACGCTTCATTTTCAAGCAAAATCCATCGAGCGCCTACTCAGACTTGGTAGACGTGACTCCCAGCAAGGCAAAATGAGAGTTGCCTGAAATGCCTGTTGTCATGATTTGGTCTAATGCACATTTGCTAACTTGATCTGTTTAGTCTCATGAGCCAATTGATATCTATTCTGATAATCAGTCAGCATTCAACTTAGCATTCACTTCAGCCAAAGATCTATTCTTTGAGCGAGGCTTCTAGCGGTTTACCATTATGTGAACCAGACCCCCGGGCTTCAAGAAAACTCATGACCTCTCTAAGCCAAAGATCGTGTTGCTCTTGTCCTCGAAAGGGAAAGGCGTCGTGGCACGAGGCAGGCATGCGGTTTAACATGCAAAAATCGATATTCAACAATGGATTTCAAGGCCTGCCATTATGGTTTCTCGACAACTGGCTTGCCTGTGTCTGCGCGATGTCGAACTTTCTGGTGCTCTGGGCTTTATGAGTCATCCTCAGATCAAGAGTAAAGGCTTGGATGTCAAAGGACGATGATGCTAAATAAACAGTATGGAAGTTTAACGTTTAGTACTCAGCGCCCCCAAGTTATTCCTTAAACGTTAATATTTGCACTGTACAAAGCATAACACGCATCTCCTGCGGTTTGATTTTCCCATCTACTTGAATGGATTCGATATAAAAATGTGCTAAAGTATCTTGTATCTCTCCAGTGGCGACTCAGTTTCACTACTTGGCTTTTCTACAACTTGACGATCAGCATGCCTTCTTTCCGCACTCTCTTCTTGCTCGCTGTGACAGTTTTTGCAGCTGTCTCTTCTGCATCGCCAGTTGAAGTCGTCAACGAAGTCTCCCAGCCTGCTGCTGAGGCTTACGGAGTTCGTGCCGTTGACGTTCCTAGTACTGTTCATGTCGACACCTTCGCTGCCCCGGCGCTTGAGGAGCGAGCTGGCGAACTTGTAGCTCTTCCTCTTCTCATCAGCACCTGCCAACAGTCTCTCACTACTGTCCAGGCCAATGTTAGTGAGTATTATTTTTCTTCCGTTTCACATCCAGAGTCCCTGCTAACGCGCTCGCTAGATGTCGCTATTAGCACTGGGATCTTTACTGTCGCCATTGCCACACCCTTCCTCACCGCCATTACTACGGCGCTAGCTACTCTCGTGGCGGGATGTCAACTCTTGGTCGGCCTGGATATTACAGTCATCATCGGCGGTACAGTCACTATTCAGGCGCTTGCGACCATTGGAGTAGGTTTGATTGCTATCCTTAACGTCAGTTGCCTTCACCTGTTTCTGCGATACATTTCTGAATTCCATTTCTGTTTCTATAGTTGGTCATTAACATCGTCCTGTCCATCTTCAACGCTGTTGGATCGGCAGGCCTCGTCGCAGTCCTCAATATTGTTATTGGCGCTGGCGGCATTGCGCAAGTGCAATTTCTTACTCACGCCACAGTTATATTAACGAATTACTAGTACCACCCTCGTTTCATGCCTCACAATCGTGGGCCAGCTTTTGGCCTCCGTTACTGTCGGCATAGCCTAAGGTGAGAACACTCTTTTTTCTGTTGGATTTTGCTTCTCACAATTGTGGGATAAATTTTCAGCTCCCTTACTGTCATGGTCGAAGCAAACCGATTCAGTCTTCTGTGTTTTCGTCGTGTCACTACTTTTTCACTACTTTTACGGTTTTACGGTTTCATTTCTTGATTCACGCTTTGTAAATGTACGATTAGCAATGTAACGATGTTGTTGATGAACTCTCAGCCGCGAACTTTAGTGAGCGTCAATTGCTAGAAAGAATCGAAAGCGCAACCGGATATGCGTATGTGCTGCATGAGCCGCTTTGCCTTTAAACTGACACTAGCGGGAAAACGAGGCCAGAGTTTAGCGCCAAAGGTCATTCAAATTCAAAGTGTCAAGTTTCTCTCGCAGCCTTGAATGTCGTCGATATTATCCTGTAGAATTTGTTGACATAGAAGTAGTATTGCCGACTCGAAAAGGGGGAGGGGGGGGGGTCGAAGCCAAAACGACACATTACATTGGCATTGAAGAGAATTAATGGATAGCGCATGATTGTGCAATGAGTAAGTAGATGTGGAGATAGAAGAATTGCATCTCGAACTATCAGTAACGTACTAAGTGGTTATTTGTGACGGGGAGAGTGACCCGAGAAGCTCTGCCGCTAGAGCAAGCAGAGATTCAGCGATGGGCCTGATAATGGCTCATGTTTAGTCCCATGTGCTGAGTGCTGAGGGAAGCATCGACTTACCCAACACCGCCGTCTTCAAGAATAATGCTGAGAAGTGGTGAAACCTCTGAAATACCAATGGCCTTGATGGCATTAATTCCAGTAGTGATAAGCAGCTGGAAACGATGACCTATTAGTAATTATCGAAGAAACTCGGAAAGCAGCAGTAAATCTAACATTCATGACAGCAATGGCCTGCTGGGTAACCGCTGCAACAGAGGTGGCAGTAGCAGCACCACCGAGAATCACAGTGATATCCTGTCCAACTAAAAGTTGGCCTCCAGAAGAAAGAGTGGTAAGAGCAGCGTCGGCAGCTGCCAGTAAGGGAGTTGCGGTTAGGACGTTAAGTGTGCCAGAACTGATGGCGGCATCTATGACGAGGATTGAAGGCTTAGCCAGGCCGCACCACACGAATACTTCTGAACTCACTAATATCGTTTTGAACAGTGACGAGAGACGCCTGGCATGTACTAAGCAGGGCAGGAAGTGCCGTTAGCTGGTTCGCAGCTCGTTCTTCTAGAATGGACCTATGCTCGACGGCATCGACAACAGAAGGGGTGTCGAAATTTGTTGTTGGTACGTCAATGGCATCAACGACGACATTGCGACTGAGGACAGCGGCGGTCTTGCCACTTATGAGAAGGGGTGTAGCAGATGTTAAAGCTACGAGTGTAGTAGCGGCAAATAAGCAGAGGGTACGGAAGGGCAGCATGTTGGTCGGGAACTTGGCAATGGTGTTCAATTATGATGGCGAGGTCGCTACCAATGGGGTGAATCGCATCCTTGGCAACATTTTATAGAAGATTGGTCGCAGGTGGGAATACCTGTCTTGACACGACAATGACCAATGAGTTGCTCCACGGGCTTGAGCGCAAAGACCATCGGAACAAGTTTCGATGTTGGTTCTATGAAAGAGTTTGATAGAAAAAGAAGGCAGCTAGCCCATAAACATCGTAGAAGGTCGTGTCACGAGGCTCGAAATGCACCAGAGAGATGAGCTCTAATCAAAAGGATTCAGTTAATGTTTCAACGTGTTACGAGCCGCATTATCGGCGTGAGAGAACGTGGAAAGAAAATAGTTAAAGCGCTTCAAATGACATTAGAGTCTCCATTCTTCTCTACTAGAAGCGCCCATATAGATAATAAGAGTAATAAGAAAATGCTCACATGCAACGATAATAAGATCTTGGAAGTTGGTATCACACGGCTTGCATGAGGTCGTACTTTGATTCCAGAGGCACTCGTGGGCTTAGAGAGTTCGCAGAACGCTTCTATCACGTCTGAACAGCATTCTTCGGACCCATTGACTTTCACTGTTTCCCAGATGCGATGGTCGATGGCATCCCTGACTTGTCTGCCTTTCCATCCTGCCTTCCCCTGCACGCCCTTGGCCATTCTCGTCAGTCAGTCTTTTACCGCATTCCTCCTCCACCAAGTTCCGGTCCAAAAACCGGGCCCAGGCAATCCTGAATAGCGCTCACAGCCAAAGGAAAAATGATCCTGGCTCGTAAAAAGCTGGACACGGTGATGTTAGTGTATTGGAGGAATGATGATGGCAATTATGACTTCTTAGATGTACGATTGGTGCGGATCTTTCCTTGAGATCATGAGTGCAAATGGCATACAGGGTGTGTGCTGCGACGCTCAGCAAAGCGAACTAGCATAAGCAAAATCGAGACGATTACGACTTTGAGATCGATTCGCGTACGCTTCCAATAGATCTCAGTAATGGGCGTCATGACCACGAGCTTGCTAGAATACACTGACACATTGCCCGGAACTTTTGAGAATCCCATGAACGTTTAAGAGTTGAATAGATATATGTTCTGTGCTACGCATTGAGGCTACCGAAAAGGGATGGGTGGTACAAGGGCTGTAGCCGATCCTCCTGTGGGATTGGATTTATCAACTGATGTAGAGAGGCACGTTCACCAACTCACCTAGTCCCAGAATGGGATTGAAGTTCTTCGAAGTTTGACACATTATGAACGCGAGACAAAAAGGAGGTTAGCTGTGAAGCTGCAATGAGTCGGATTCGACCAGTTTCGCCAAGTAACATCGAGACACGGCGTAGAGTGGTGTTGTATTCCAAAACAATAACGTTACGAGAGAAAGGAAGAGAGCGGCTCATATTTTGCACTGTGGGTTGAAGCTCGTCAGCATCCGACTTGGACGAGCTTGGAGACGACCGATAAAGGCAGTGGAGTCGAACCCAAGTCAAGGGTTTTCTCTGAGAACAATGGAAGTCGGATTCATGTTGAAACGCTGAGACAGTACAATGGTGGACACGGACTCAAAATACACTTGGACCTGCTGCTTTGCAACTGAGGTTCTTGGCTGATGGGTACCGTTTGTCGACCGTCCATGCTCATAGACTTGGTGCATGTATTCATGCCAATAGTAAACTGTCTTTATAACACGAAAATGTTATAGCTCACTTGAGATAGAAAAAGAGAATGTACGGACCAATACAGCCGTCCTGAACTACATCTTTATCAAGGTCTTCAAAAACCCCTTCGTCTTCCCCAACGCACTCCAGACCCACAAAAAATGGCAGATACATTGGGTCACCCCTTCACCGTTCTCGAAGAAAATACAGCGTTCTTGGTTGAATCAAGTCATGCGCAGTCGGCATCCCACAAAACTCGAGATAACACGTCAGATTTAGCTAGTCGGGTAATAACAGCAAGTAAAACATGTTTGAAACGAAGTTGAAGAAAGTCGTAGTGGCATATCAACAAAGGACTTCGCTGGGACTTTGTCAAGTTATTCGGAAATTGATGATGGCCTCTGGCTTGGTGCCTGCCCTCAAGCCCTCTTCAATGTCATCAGCCTCCTTCCTCCATGCCTAACGAGACAAATACCATGAATTGAGCCACTCCTCTTCTGAATCTCTGCGCCACAACGACGGGTTCCAATACGTAGCTCAAAGCCCTGTATGGTAAACGATACATCCAGTGGCACTGCACCTCGGTTCTCCGGCGGCACAATCGCTACATCTGAGTCTGTACAGCCTCCTCCTCCCCCGCCGCCGGCAGCGGCAGCACCCACAGCCGGCACGCGCATACGGCAAAATGATAGAGAACAGACCAGGTTTGGATGATATCATGCCCAGTGCGGCGGTACTGGCAGCGGGATGCGCAATTGCCCCGCATCACCATCGCTTTGAATTCATGATATCATACTTAGGTTCAAATCCAAGTTGCAAGGTATTTCACAAACGCTTTTGTACAAAGATTATCCCTAACCTTGGTAGCGGTACAGCCGATTGAATTGAGTAGCATGTACACGGTGTACTAAAGTGTGGAGCTGGCGCGGGGATCACAGTCATTGTCATCCACATGAAGGAAAAGGTATATTTCCACCCTGCGTGTGCCTCAGGATCTGAATTGACGATTGACATTGTGTACAGCGGTAAGCCCAACCTACCCATATTGTATATCGCGAATGCACGTCAAAACACACTAGTTATCCGCAATGCATTTCGTCATCGCCCTCCACGACTCGACGCAGCACTATAGCACATGGCCGTCGACGTCACAAGTCTATTGCCAATGGTGAAACGCGCGAGTCTAAACATGATAGAATGCCGTAGCCCAAGACGACGTCACCGTACCAGCCAAAATAAGTAGGCGTTAGTGTGATACACTTAGTGGCGGGTGCCAAGAGCGTCGGGCGTCGGGCCGACGGATTGCATAGACAGCGCCTGGGGTCCGCCAGCTCTATAGGCAACTTAACTATTACCGGCCCGCCGCCCAAGGGGGCGCAGGGTCCGTCGTCAGGGGTTCGGGAGACTGAAATTTGGAAGTAACTTGGTAAGGGAGGGTAAGGGTCCTCCGTAGTGAGCGCTAGTGAGCAGTGGGTCCGAGTGTTTCGGGTTCGGGGCTAACGCGATTAGATGTAGATGCCGCCAGATGGAATACGCATCGCATGTGCACGTTGCGCTCTTGGACCAGCTTGGACCCTGTCGTGGCGTCGGCCTGGATCGCCCGACGGAACTCTGCAGTCGATCCGTTCTGTCAGTGTCAAATTCGAATCCAGTTCCGTCCCGTCGTGCCGTGGCCTGTGTGTTGTCCCGTCGTCCGTGGTCTCCGAAGGTATGTCGAACCCTGCCTCATTGGCATGAGGCGGTGGGAACTTGGGAGAGCCTTGACCAGAGATGAATGAATGAGCAACGGTAATTGACATATGGTTCTCATGTGGAGCCAGGTTAATCGTCAAGTCCGAATTGTGAGGGCTGGTACTTGCCACAAGGCGCTTGCTCGCATCGCGACTAGCCAGCCAACTTGCAGGAGCCACACCACGGGGACGGAAAGTCTTTTTAACTGCGATGACATTTACTCGCCAGACGACGACGAACGGTGCGAGATGGGGAAGGATATCGACGTCGATGCCAAGCAGGAGGAAGAGCACTCGGAAGGAAAGGATCGACTAGCCCGACGTTGGATAGGCGTCTGTATTTGTACAGCCTGCCAGTGCTGGTACCTGGGCGTCGACCTTCATCCAAATCAGATCGATCTTTCCTGCCAGACGGTGGTTCTCCTGAGGAAAGTCAAAAGCCGCTTTCAGGTTGTACCTTACCCCACGATGGGAAAGTGAAGACGTCCAATTCTCCGAGTCTTCAAGGTATACTCGATACCCCGCATCGCGCATCGCGCATCAGAGGGGCGGGGCGGGGTCTTCGATGCGTCTTCGCGTCCGTGCGAGCGTGCGTGCATCCTGGCAAGGCAGGCAGTGCAGTAGAGCTCTGATGGTCTGGATATCAATTCATATCATTTTGGTTGGGTGGTGTACCGGAAGCACCTAAGCCTTTGATGAAATGAAATTAACTTATACAATACAATACGACGCAGCAGTGGCTTCGAATCGGAGTCGTGCGCGCGGGCGCGCCAAGGTGGTGGTTATCCACAACGAGCACAAGGGCCAATGTACATACCCCAGTCACAGGCTAGTCAAGTTTCGAAGTTTTCATGAAAACTTCGCGACACAGTGCAAGTCTGTCATGTCCATACAGGGACGATATCAAAGAAGCACGTATGCGACGTTACGTATGTATATGGAACATTGGCAAAGTTGGCGTTGACATGACATGTCGGGGCTGTAGCTTCAGCTGGAGATTGAGTGGGATCCATCGACATCGACATCTCAGTTGGAGATCGACGTCCATTGTACAATCCATGATGATGATGATCCCCGGGTCATAGTGGCAGATGATACGCGGTCCTTTTGTGGTATACTTTGTTAAAAACTTGACTGATATTATGACATGATGCCAGTGATGATACAGATCCAGTAGAAATGAATTGATACGACCTGTTAACGAGCGCCTCGCGCGTATGAGCGTGCGCATACATATGATCAACCAACATGATGACGGGATCTGACCAACCAACCTCGATCCGAGGCCCTCCTCCAATCAATCGCAAAAATGCCAAAGTCAAAGTACAACTTTGTCGAGGTACAATGACGATGGATCCGGACCTGCCAGCGGGCCAGTCAAGCCAAAACATAACTCGACGTACAGCGACGGCGGTGGGGGTGCTGCGAAACGGGTTAGAGCCTGAATTCCTTGGGAACCAGAAACTTAACTCGACGAGGGGGGAAGGGACGGACGGACGGACATCTTGAATGGGATACGTATCAGGCTGCTGGCGCTTGGGTAGGGTAGGGTATGTTAATAGTAACAGGAACAGGAACAGCCTGAGGTGAGACGATGAATTAGTAAGTAGCGCGTTGCGTTGCGTTGCGTTGTGTTGGTTTGAGCTCGAGCTCGAGGTGTATGCGGATATCGATGTAGCGTAGCCATAGCAGCCTGAACTCGGAATCGAGCCTTGTCAGAGCTCGACTCGGACTCGAGGGTTCGCAGTGCGCGCGCAGATCTAGAGTCCACTGAGGGACAATATTAATTTCGCCGTCATCCTCATGGGCGTCCGAACCTCTCGGGCACGGTAACTAGCTATAGGCTATAGCTCTCAGTAATCATTATCATACAGTAAGCGCCCAGATGCGTCCCATCTCATAGTTAGTAGGCGTAGCGTAGATGAAAGATCCAGAACCAGGGTGAGATGCCGGTTGAGATTAAGATAATCGATAGATAAAGTAGATTGGAAATTAGCGGCATGGATGTCATTGGTCGGAGACTCGGGACTCGGGTGGGTGAGCGGTCGTCCTGACGACGGCCTGCACTGGGCCAGATGGCAGACCCTGCCGCGTCCGCGTCGCGTACATACTACATACATATGCACATTGCAACACACATTGCGCACATGCGCGTCGTCGTATCGACCGTCGTCAGATGCGGCGGGGGCGGGAGGCGGGCCGACGGACCATCGACGGAGCGCTCACTCGTTCCCAAGACGTGGAAACATACATGTACAAGTAGTATGTACATACACAGTTAGTCTGCCACGCCACGCCACGCCACGGCATGCCTGCCATTGTCTTTGCCATGTGTTCCATTCCGTCCGTTTCCTGTAAGTATCCCGAGGCCGAGGGCTGTCGTCCGAAGGCAGGGGCAGCAGGGTCCTCCGATCGCGAGCTGTATATAATCCGAACGAGTCTAATTACTCGCCTCAGGCCCGGGCCTGCCTGCCTCGTGCGTAGCGTGGCGTGGCGTGGGTGGGTTGGACCCTGCGATGACGAAATTCCGAGCCCAACGTTCAACGTGGGCGGGGGCGTGGGTGCTAAGTATTTGGAATTGTCAAATGTCAAAGTCGACGCCGTGGGCGCTAACGCTAGTTGAAACGCTGAGACGTTGAGATGTTCCGTTCAGGAGTTAGACGCGTTCGCGTTCGCGTTGCGATTGTGAGGCGAGGCGGGCTCGGGGGCGGGGAGGATGAGACAGGGGCCGACGCGACGCGCGCTGGCTGGGGTGGGTCACGGCAAGGTGGACGTCGACCTGGAGACGAGGTGCGCTGTGTGCTCAGCGCGCAGATTTAAAGTTCAGAGTGCAGAGTAAGTAGTCGTCATTATTGATTGATAGATTATGCATAGATGGATGGATGGATAATAAGCGCTAGGCGCTGGAGTTAAGTAACGCTGATCGTTGATAATATCATATTCAATTAAGATGCTGTCAACGATTATAATGAACATGTACAGCATGAACACGGGCGCAGCAGAGAGCGAGTAGCCGGTGGGGTGGACGTCGACATCGACGTAGCACTGGCATGATGCTGTATGTTGGACTCATACAGCGTCATACGCTCGGTGGTCGTGGAACCTTGTATTTTGCATGGATACCTACATTCGCCCCTATCCAGATAATCGCTCTGGTGGGCGGGGTGCCTTCTTCGGGGATGGAAACGACGCGTTTCAGAGATGGCAGGGAAAGAGAGTCTCGGGATGATGTCGCTGTAATCGTCATAGGGTCCAAGGTACCTAGGCGCTAAACCAGATATGGTATAGGATGTGGCCGACGCCGACGCATTCGTCAGAGGGCGGGGAAAGGGGCGGGAAGTGTTTCAAGTTGATTTGGAATTGGAATTGGGATTGGAATTGAATTTGGGTTGGTGTTGGGAGTGGGAGTGGGAGTGGGAGTGGGTGTGGGTGTGGGTGGCAGTGTTTAATGAGGTATTGTACTGTATGTAGATACTGTATGCAGAAGCAGTGGTTGTGGCTGGGAACGAGGGCGGGACATTGTGGCTATGAGTGTGCCTCGGGGCAGAAGACTGTAGCGGATTGGCACGATGCGGGATATGCCGGCAGGGTATGTTTCGAACCAGCGCGATTCGGGTAATGGTTCGCCGGTCGCGTGAGAACCAAGTCGAGATATTGAAGTTGTGGTTGTGGTTCAACTGGTTGTTTCTTATTAAAGACCACGATGGCCTCCTCAAAACCCATCGCCCTCCCCACCTCCAACAACATGGACTATCAGATGGGCTCTTACTCTAATGAACAGTCTGGCCCATTCAACCCTGCCTCATACACTCGCCATTTCCTCGGTTCTCCAATCTCATGGAGAGCTGGTTCCTTTGGTGCAAGATTTCCTCAAGGTTCTCCGTCTGCAAACTTGTTCAGCTCATTAGAGTGAGTGGCATTCGTTACCAGTAGACTCTTGCTCACATTCAATCAGTAACCCCAAACCGGCGTCTTCAATCGACGATGTTATGAATGCCTTTAATGTGTTTGACAGAGAAGGCGAGCTGACTCGCAACTACAACTGCTGTGGCATACATCTACCAGATCTGCATGCCCTGCTCGAGCACTTTGAAGAGGCTCATGTCATTGTCGTCGATCCTTCTGGCTCTGCGCAGATCTCTATTCCATTCAACCCACAACCACTTGACAACCAACCGCCCCAACCCACTTTCGACTCTGACGACATGGAACTCGAGCTTGATCTCGACAACTCCACCCACCCACCACCACCACCAACCGCATCAACACGCAGTTCCCCTTCCTCTTCAAGTCCCCCTCATACCCCTAACAACCCCGTCCTTGCCCAGTTCGCACACAATTATCCACAATATCAAGTGCATTCACCATATGCCAGTGGATACAACTCTCCCTATGCTTCCCAGCCACCATCACCGGGCTCTACAAACCCCCAGGTCCGCTTCCCCAACGCTGGCCCCGGCACTCCAGCAGTCGTCACCCATCCAGAGGAGGCATTCAACGCCTACGCACGCTTCTCGGCAGATTATTCATCACATATGCCAGGCACCCAGTTCAACGCCAGCGGAGGCGACGAGATCCAAATCACCCCTGACTATCCCACCTATGTCGGACAAGTTCCTCCCGTAGGCCAGCAATGCATCCCCCCTGCTCTTCTCTTTTCCTCTTCGTCTCCCCCTCCATCATCAAATGGCGTTGACACTTCCCCCCGTGCCACAAGCCCACCCTCCCAGTCCCACAAGCTCAAGCTCAAGGTTCGCGGCGCACATGGTATCTCCTCCTCTACCCCCTCTACCCCCTCCACAACAAGCGCCCTCACCCCCTTCAGCACCAACACCGCCACATCCACTCCCGCGCCCTCCACATCGCCCCTCTCCTCCACCGCCGCATCCCTCGTCTCCACCCCCTCCTCCACACCCGCACTCCCCACCCCCCTCCTCCTCTCCAAGCCCTTCCGCTGCCCAAAGCCAAACTGCAACAAGTCGTACAAGCAGGCCAACGGCCTCAAGTACCATATGACCCACGGCTCGTGCAACTTTGCCCCGCCAAAGGACCTCGAGCACGTCAAGGACCTCCTCGAGCGCAAGCGCCGCGAGCGCGAGGCCACCGCCGCCGCCGCAGGCCTCTCGCGCTCCGCGTCGCTCGGGTCGTTGTCCCGCTCGGACTCCGCCACGGCGCCGAACGGGGAGCCGTACATCCAGTATGGCGACCTGGGTGCGATTACGGAGACGGAGCTCAGGGAGGCGGAGCGCGAGGCGGAGAAGCGCGTGAGGCCGTTTGCGTGTGGGGTTGGGGACTGCCAGAGGCGGTATAAGAATATGAATGGGCTGCGGTACCATTATCAGCATTCGGGCGACCACGGCGCGATGGGGCTTGCGCTGCTCGCGCAGGGGCTGCATGAGTGTTTGCGCAAAGACGGTGGTGGGGGAGGGTCAGGGAGCGGGTCGGGGGACGAGAAGTCTAAATCACAGAGCACGATGAGCCAGGAGGAGCGGGAAGGCAGGCGGAGGGGCGGCGCGCCCGGGGGTGTCCAGCGTCTTGGACACGGGCACCCGCACTCAGTACACGGGCTCGGCCGCGGGGCGGGGGGCAGCACCAGCGTCCCCGTCTCCCGCGCCACCAGCGTCGTCGCGGGCTCACGGGTAGGAACCCCCGTCCCCGTCGTCCCAGTGCCAGTACAACTATCCCTCCCGATCCCCCAGACGCTCCAGAAGAGCGTCAGCGTAGGCGCCCTCCCCACCACGAACGGCGCCGCCGCCACGCCCGACGCGGCGTCGAACCTGGGCAGCGGCGCGACGACGCCGTTCACGCCGGGGTACACGAACCCGCAGGCGGCGGGCGTGATTGGGCAGGCCGCGGTGACGCACAGCGCTGATATCCTCGCCCACCAGCACCAGCACCAGTTCCACCACCAGACGTCGAGTCCACCACTGACGCCGCTCACCGCCGCCGTGCAGGGCATGGGGATCTCTGGCCCCGCGCCGGCGTCGCAGCCCGGGTCGCCTTCCGCGGGCAACGGTAACGGGAACAGCAGTGGTGCGGTGAACGGTGCGGTGAATGGTGCGAATGGGTACCGCACGCAGTTTGCGGAGCTGCAGATGCGGCAGTATATGCAGCAGCAGCAGCAGATTGCGTACCAGGTGCAGGCGCAGGCGCAAGCCCAAGCACAGGCACAAGCTCAAGCGCAGGCTCAGGCTCAGGCTCAGGCCCAGTCGCCTCAACGCCAGCAGCAGTTCGCCGCCCAGCAGCAGCAGCAGCAGTATGGTGTCGTAGCGGACGCGGACGCCCGCGCGCAGCAGGAGTTCGTCGAGGCGCAGCGCAGGGAGTTCGAGTACCAGCAGCATGCACACCAGCAGCAGCAGCACGCACACCAGCAACACCAGCAGCAGTTTGGTGACGTCGCGATGGCGTAGACGGACGCTACTCGTGGCGAAACAACATAACACAAAAGTATTTCCTTTTCGCGACTTCACATTGTACATATGTAATATCTCTCTCGACTCTCGACGCTACCTACCGCTGTGGAGCCAAAACCAAAACGCGGTCCCGTCCCGATATTGGGGTGTGGGATGGCGATTCACACACTGCTTACGATAATGAGTGTGTTTGTATTACTTACCTAGTTCTAGTTCTTACTCTTCTCTTCTCTTCATCATTGACGTTTTTTTTTTTGGTTTTGGTTTATGTTTTAGTATCTCTCTATCTCTCTCTCTGATTTGTTTTTGTTACAATTGTAATTACACTTAGCTCGCTAGTATCTTCTTTCCATCTCCCATCTCATCTCCTCTCCTCTCATCTTGTTTAGTACATTAGATTACCTTCCCTCTTCCCTCTACTTCGCTACGCCCCCCTCCCCCCCCGCCCCGCCTTTAATCCCGCGTCGCTGCATACTGCACACGCGTACTGACTAGACCACTCACATTTTGAACTTCACACAACATGCATATGCTGACATACATACATCAATCTACATAGCAGGCCTGCCTCATCTCATGTTGAATTTTAATAGTAATTGTACTACCTATTAGCGTCTGGACCGATTGCAAATAACATGAAATAGTCGTTGATTATTGGTTCGAATTCTGTTCAGGCTCGAGGGATCTATGAACTTTTCCTGTGCGTATGCCATATGGCGGGGGTGCTTCTGATAGTGATACATGTGTGTGATGATGATATGGTATGATATGATACGATATGATGGTGGGAGCGATCCACAATTCCACCATCCGTCCATCCATGTCCATGCATCTGCCCCGTCAACATCCCCCAACGGATCCGCTTCCCAAGGCCCAAGGGCGTGACCCGGGCCCAACCTCGTCCGGGACCCGAGCCTCACCTCCTCGCCTCGAGCCTTACTTACTAGGCCTTACCCAGCTCACCCTCGAATTTCCGACTGGATCGGGAAATTCTATGTCTCAGTTTGCAGAGTCGTCGGAACAGGACGACCGTGCGAGTGCGGGTGCGGGCCACAGCCCACGGCCCACGGGTGCATTGAGGGCCGAGTTGATATTTGTATTGATGTGTAAGCTGAAGGCACGCTGAGCGAGCGAGTCGAGCGAGCGACTGAGCTGCAATGCGCGGGTGCTGCGCTGCGCTGCGCGTCACGGTTGCGCCGGCATAGAGATCTCGGGGTGCTTAGTCCGCCTGAGTAAACGTGTATTCAATTCTCGTTACGCGTTCGTTAACGGGACGACTTGGACTCTGAAGCGAACGGGCTACTAACTTACCAGTGGACGGTCTGGATATTAATGAGCCTGAAGTCACTATCTGTAATCTCTTGCCTACGTACGTACGAGGTTTTGACAATGACAGACCTTTTCCTTCCTTTTCCTTTCGCTTTCGCGTCTTGTGACCTATGGGTGCCGTACGGAGGCCTGCTGCAGCTTGTCAAGTACCTAGTCACTGGGTCTTTTCAATGTCAGAGATTTACAATGGGATGTTGACTTGGCTGCTCCGACTCGGTATCGTGATATCGCTGGCGAGGTTCCAATTCCAGCAAGATATTCGAGAAGAGAAGGGTTAACATTTCTGGCTTGGACTCCCCACCGGTATGGTGTAGTACCACCCCTAAGAACGCGTCTCTTCGCCTCAGCAGCCGATTCAATGCTTTTCATGTATATGGGGAATACGGTTGACATGCTTGCTCAGACTTACTCAGACTTGGTCATTGTAGATTGGCATAGAAGTACGTTATTACGAACGATGTCGAGTTTCTTTTCATGACGAACTTACATTGTTACAATCTCTACCGCGCATTTCCGTACCCGTGTATCGTAGCGCGTCCCACGTCCGCCGACAAGCCAGCTCACCATCACCATTCATCGATGCAGGTCCTGGTAAGTATGGTACAGATACGTAACGTTGGACATCCAGAATATTCTTGAACGAGCTTGGAATACACTTAGCTGATGGACATCCTGTCATGGTCATGATCAGAGTAACACTGCGCACGCTAATTCTATGCTCCCCTTCCTTTCTTTACGCCTTGGAACTCACGATATGCGCGGGATGCACTCGGAGGTGATGTCCAGCCGCCTTGCTCTCAGGCTGTTCGTGCAAGATAAGCGCTACTGCCCACTTACTGAATTGTAGAGATGATGATGGGTTGATGAAAGATCACATAGATGGGTGTGATCATCTTCACCGTGACCTTGATCATCTTCGAATGTTATCAACTTTTGACTTTTGACGCGCAATCCTCTGCCGGCGTAATACGTCTATTACACTAAATTGACAGCAGTAGTTGAGTGAAGGTGGAGTCGTGGACATCGATGTCCGGTGCCGCAACTCTTCCGTACGGTGTGCCTAATAGCTCCAACTCAACGGGATATGTATGTTCCTCGACCTCTGCCCTCGGAGCGCTATACACGCACTCGCCCATGGATGAATAGACCCCCGGTAACTTATGTTGGTTTGAACTTGCCAATTAGTGCTCTTTGGGTGTCGGAATGTCGACGATGAGGTTCACCTGGTTTGGCTGCCTTGACGACGCTGCGCGACGCCGTCGGACGACCCGTGCACGGGCCACAGCAGGCCACACTCGAGTTTCTCCGTGTGTCTAAACCTCCACAGATCTTGACAATAATCTGGAAAATTGTCCCCTCTGCCCACTGCATGCGCCTTGCAATTTGTAGCATCCTTGGTAAGCTAGGTAGGGAGCACGAAAGCATCGGCCGATGAGCATGGACGGCTTGCATATGAACACCTGTGGCGCCCAGAATTCGAACTCGGCCTTCGAGGCTGCTCTCGAATGTCCAGGAATATTTAGAGCAAACCAACTCAGCACGATAGTGTTCAGGTCTTCCGAACTCTACGGAAAACGCCTTCCGTGCACAACGACCTTCAGGGGAAGACAGCTATGGATCCATGAACGCTACATTCCAACGCGCTAATAATCCTTGACACGTGTGTCACTGTACGCGCTTCCCTCAGCGATGTTAACACATCCTAGCATACTTCAAGTCGTGAACACATGGAAAAGACGGCGCTTAGAATAGCGCGCGCCTCTTCGCGTAGATAGACCGGTCGCGTTCGAAGATTCGCGGAGATCTGCGAGTTAAAGTGATTGGCTTTGGCGATACTGTCGGACTGAGCTGCATTGCCTTGACTTGATTATGGAGGAAAGGACAAGGCATGATCGGAGGTTCGGGACGGCTCTCTTTCGATCATGATCTGGCCTTTCTTGATCCGTACTGTAGTCGCTCCGGTTCCGCTCCAAGTTCCGCCCTATTCCCGCTCCCGCTGCGCTGTGCGCTTTCTAATCACACTGTATGTCATAGCGCCACTTCTGTGGCGAGTGTACGACCCCAGCCTACAGCCTACGAACCAGTTCATTTCTAAGTCGTAATAACCAGGTGAGCATTTAATCTGAATGCCTCATTAAACATCTGCATCAGGCATAAATCCAGGTAAATCCTCTAAGAATTTTAAACGCCAGGAGCTACTTCAAAAATGCGTCAAAGAGAGAGGTGACGATTGAAGAACATTGAACGCAGCGCTGGATCTGTGACGACAGAGTAATGAAGCACCACGGGAAATTATGCCATAGCATGATCGACTAGCGCAATGCCTCTCATTCAATCTAATCTCCCTCTTTCTTGGTCGCCACAGTTGATGCAATTCTATATTGATCTATAGTACAATTCGAAACCCAGCCATAAATATCTTGCCATTGTGCAGCCAACTCGAAGACCCTCAAAATCTTACCATCCATGTCTACCACCAGCCCTGCTGGCCTGAAAATTGTAGCGTAGACCTGAAAACCTGAGGCATTCAGTAAGAGACTTTCGGCCGACTTTCCAGCACAACTTACAACTGCAGATGTGGCGCCCACGAGGCCCGTTCTCGGACGACACAAATAAATGTATAGCTCTAGGCGGTACGACGTCAACCTTCTGATATACTTCCAAATAGATTCGTCTTCTTTCCAGCGCTCAGTCAAAATTCGTTCCGACTTACCCCTTCCACGACCAGGTCCTTGGCGCTTGTTTTATGCGTTGGGAAGTTTTCTATTGAATAGGATGTTCAGCAGATTCGTGATTTGATCCCTAGGACCCGAATCTATAATGCACTGCATCAAGCGATCCTGTCACTGATCTCTTACATGATCACCCACTGTATCGCCTACCACTTTAAAGACACTCAAGTGGTTCCTGATGAGGCGTATTTGATATAAGCGCCAGTTCTCATTTTAGAACGAAAGATTCTTGTTCACACTGCCAACTGGTTGTTCATCTGGCCTTTGGAGACGATCTCATTGGCTCTCAAGTCTACATTCTCCTTCGCAGCCTAGTCTCATCCTCAAAGCGATCTCGGGATCCAGATGTAATGCTATGTGACCCACAAGGAAAATCTGCTCTCTATCTGCGCATGATGTGTCGTCGAGAATTTGATGACCGAAGGCTCCACTCCAGCATGCTGCAAGCTTCGCGGGGCTGTCCAGGTCCATTTCCATCCAGTGTAAAGTAACATCCATTTGGGGAATCCGGTCATTCGGAAATACGCCCGATTACCCTGAATCGCTCTAATTTCTTAATCAATGCCCAGATTAGATTGACTTTGCTGTCAACACGGTTCATCGCCCCCTGGCTCGAAACGCGTTCGACCGACATGCGCCAGTTCGTTAGCCGTGTCAAGGTAAGGCCGTAGCGTTGCGCGAATGAAACGGGTTCCGGACAGATAGAACCCGTCCCGTCTCGTCTTAGCATGCCTGCCCCTTGCCCGACGTCAATGTTTCCATCGTGCCTTACGCATCCTCAGACTGCGCCCTTGTAGCCATCCCCTGATCTTCTCCTCGGCTGCATAGTGTCGATCGCCTTGGAAATATCGATAGACGCCCATGTATGCTAATTGTAGGGAAATCTAAAGGGTCATTGTGCCTGGTAAGCACGTTACAGTTAGACGTATGGAACTACATCTAACTACATTTGAACTTTCTTTGAATCTCTTAAAACAAGTTTCGATTGAATAGACAAGACAGCCTGAGAAGAAGCCTTTCGACCGTATTGCGAGTGAGTCTCGGGTACACTATCATTGCCTTAGATAAGTCTTTCATCTGGCTAGGCATAGTTTCGAGTCCCGTAAATGTATCCTATAATTCTATGATGAATCCAGCCCTTCCAATTACTAAAGTTCTGATAGGGACTGGCCTGCCAGTGGACTACAGCAGTCTGTTACCACCGAGCCTCTGGGCGGCTGGGCCCAAGAGTTGCAGCACACTCGGCCGATCTCGAGCGATTTCGGTGCTTAGTTTAATCCCTTCACAATCGGTTGACAGAATAGCGCGCTCTGGAGTATTGTACTCAAGAAACAGGGCCTTCGTGATATGATTTATCCGTGGAATCAGGAGGACCGCGAGCCCAAACATACACGATCAAATTAGATCAAAAGCCCTGGGATCCTTGTGGTTTTCAGGTGCATGTCGTGCGGTAAAAGAGCTTATTTTGTTGCCAATGCGATATTTCTTGAAGCTGGCTTTGAGGAGAGGAGACCTTGATCGGACATCCGGGCCGATCTTATCAATAACCACAAATTTCTTTCATCATTATATTGAACACCTCCCCATTTGTGAAGGTTACGGCTGTTCCTTGTTCAGACACTTTCAACCATCCAACGGACTACTTGGTTATTTCAGATTCTCTACCTCCTTCCTACAGGTCAAGGGACTGTTCCCACCATGTCGTCACATAATGCAAGCCTTGCAACAACGACCACAGAAATTACGAAATTTCCGACGGAAGATGAGTCACCAATTGTAGCAGGGAGTTCTCAAGAGGCAGTAGCATCTGAGCCACATACACCCCCCGACGAAGTTGACAACAAGGTGGAGGAATTGGTCTGGTGGCAGAGATGTCATCGAAAAGCGCAGACAGCAGTGGAAGGAAATACAGGATTGCTCCTCATCACAGCAGCACAGGCTTTCTTTTCTCTGATGAACGTGGCAGTCAAAACCCTCAACAGTATTGACCCTCCTGTATCGCCATTACAAGTGCGTATTTCTGTAATGTTCACTTACGTCGTTTAATGACTAAACTTCAGCTTATCGTTGTCCGAATGGTACGTACTTCGTATCGCGTCTTCCTTTGTATCTAAGTTATAATATCAGGGAATCACGTATTTCTGCTCGCTGTTTTACATGTACGACACTATCATTGACCTTCTGGCACTATGACTCTGATATGAAAAACAGGCTTGCTACGAAAGTACCGGACCCTGTATTTGGGCCCAAAGGAATCCGTCTATTGCTGGTTTTCAGAGGATTTTCAGGGTCTGTACCACGTTCTTCTGCTTGATTACCCTCTGATTGTGCATCATAGGTTCTTCGGTCTTTTTGGCATTTACTATTCCTTACAGTATCTATCGCTCTCGGACGCAACGGTGTTGACGTTCCTGGCACCACTATTTTCAGGCATCGCTGGAGCGATTTTCCTGAAAGAAAATTACACTAAAGCTCAAGCTCTTGCAAGCAGTCGGTTGAGGCTCATTCTAGCTCATCCTCCTTCACTTATCGCGTCTCAATAGTCTTCAGTCTTTTCGGGGTCGTTTTGATAGCGCGTCCAACGTTCCTTTTCAGAGACCCAGCGCCGGCGGATCTCATCGTCAATGAAATCGATTATTCAGCCCTAGTGGCAGGGGAGTTGGACAAGGTGACTCCAGAACAAAGGCTGATGGCTGTTGGGTAGGTATACACCTCTACCTTCCTAGACTTCTAACTCAAGAATCGTCTAGCTGTGCGATGCTTGGCGTCCTGGGCGCAACTGGAGCGTGTAAGCATCTCTCGGCCATGCGTCTACGACCTCTGATCTTTGGCCTAGATACCTCGATTGCTGCGATGGGAAAGCGAGCGCACCCAATGCACGCAATGCTTGCTTTCTCTTCCCAGAGTACCATCGTCGCTGGAATTGGGTTCGTGAAGCATTTAATTCATTCTTCACACCTTTTGCCTACCTCCCCTTTGTCAGTATGGCCATACAAGGGACACCTATCGTTATACCAGCAAGGATTGAGTGGCTCATGATGCTTCTCATGATTGGCGGCTTCGGTTTTATCGCTCAGGTCAGATACTTACTTCAATCATTCGGTTGCAGTACATGGAACTCAAATTCGTGCAAAGGCTCTCTTGACGATGGGACTTCAGCGAGATGCGCTTGGACGAGGCAGTATAGCAGTCTATACTCAGGTATACCACCCTCAGTGGCATTGGACGATCTAATAGTCGGCTACTGACATCTCTCTTCCTCTAAGATTGTTTTCGCTGGTCTTCTGGAACGATTTTTCTTCAAAGTTGAACCATCCTATCTTTCCCTCTTCGGTACTCTCATAATCGTGTCCTCCGCACTTTATGTCGCAGTAAGTATCACTTCTCTCAATAATCGTAGTATTAAGATCATTGTCAGGTCACGAAGGAGAATGCCAAAAAGCGAAAACCCAGCGACAAGCTTAGTGGTCTTTTGGAGGGCGCGCTTGAGGAAGGACTATTGGACGGCCCGTCGGAAAATCAGGGAGCAGGTAAGGCTCCATCTGGCAAGAGTTCTTCGATAGCTGGTCAAGAAGGCGGATCTGATTCTCGTGTTTCTAACAAGGCTTCGCCATAGAGAGTAGTAGAAAGCACAGACACAACTCTTCACGACCAGAGACTATTTCGTAACAGATCTAAAATTGCGTGTATAGACGAATGGAATACATTACATCGGGTATTGGATACAGAGATAACGACAATGCCAAGTAGAAAGACAGGCCTGCTTGATAATACACGCATTTCCGCACTTGAACGGCACCCAAAGCAAAAGGCATACTACGATAAATAACCTAATAATCACAATAGAACACAGTATGCCAAACATGTTGTACAACCAAAACCATGATGAGACACAAAAAAAAGCATAGAGACCGACAATCAGATCCTCCCTGCTTCCAACCCCGGAGGCAGGTGGGAATTATTGGCATCTGAAATGGTATCAGCTACCATTTGGATGCCATCTAGGTTGAAAACATCGGAAGGATGGGTATAGAAAGATCTAGGATTGTATTTGCCGCTCAGCGAACGTTTCATATTAGGAGGGGAACTGCCTGGCGTATTATCAGAAGTAGGTTGCCAGTGAAAGAGACTAGACATACTCGTATCCCCGGTGTCCAAAATCATGGAAGTAGGGAGTGACGTAGTACGCTGAGGGTAGATAGGAGCTAAAAATCACATTCTGAATAAGCAGGCATTTCATATTCACAAAAATGTTGATACGCACTAGTAAAAATGGCAGAATTAGTAGAATCTGGAAGCGGAAGGTCCGGTAAGGCTAGGCGAGGTTTACGGGATGGGTCGATTCGTTGGAAGCCGAGGCCTGAGTCAGCGGCAATGAGCTTTGAGAATGCAGGAGAGAAGGTCAAACGTACCAGCGGCATGAGTCTCCAGAATATCGGAAACGCTCGAAATCCCGACCCAATAATGCTCCATACGTTGAATGGCCTTTGTGAGTACTGCGAGGTTTTGACGTGCAAGAGTGCTCAGCAAGTTGTCGACGATCTGATTTGGTTTATTTTCAGGAGAGCTGTCGAGGCCCCCAGAGGTAGCCTTCATGTCGTTTATGAACGCAATACTCGCAACATAGATTGGTTGGACAACGAAAGGGCTGGTCAGCTATGAAAAAAGTCTTTGAGTGACAATCAATGGAAAAGGTCAATCTGGCTCACGTATGAATGAGATGCAAACAGGTCAGCGAAAACCAAACATTCCGCAATCGTTCGTGAACTTGAAAGTGCTAACTTTGTCGAACGTTCAATAGGCTGCGTTACTGGTGATAGAGATCCTTCCGGTTTCTCTTGCAGTTCTGGATAAAATATCACAGCCAATACCGAATTAGCCCATAGGTGTAGCGTCAAGAAAGAATCCTGACAGGAAATGTAAGGACATATAAGCACCTCAGATGTAATGAGACGACATACCCCATGCCCTCGGGCTTCCTGGTGCTTGAATGCATCGACGCTCCACTTCATTTCTTCGGGCAATTCCGCATAAAGCTGCACCAGCTCTCCTTGCAATGCTTTCAACTTTACTGGATATTCTTGACCCATGCGCGGCAACAGAGTGCGGGTTTCTCCACGACATCCAGCTAGGACGGTCGAAATGCGACCAGTCAGAACCATCAGGCGCACCATGTGTACGAAAGACGTTGGTTGTGGTATCTCCTCAGCTGCCTCCAGGTCTGCTCGCGCAGGATCAGGCACAAAATCCTCATCTATCGGAAGCGGTATCTCAATGATTTCCTCTGGAATTGTCGGTGGTCGTCCCGTCGAGAAGGATAGGATCCGGTCCTATAGGTATAAAGAATGGTTCACGGGACTGGCGCGAACAGGTGATATGTAAAAACATACGGTCACAAAGAGACTCCAAAAAAGCAATCGCGCTCTTCTGACGTGAGCTTCTGATAAGTAGGGTTCATACACCTGATATGGATGATGGTGGGTGGTTAGCGTGATCGAGGTCGAGGACACAAACGTTCGTCACCTCATGAAGCCCGAGGTCCATTGCCATTCGGATAGCCATCCTGTGGTACCTTATCAGTCATGTGAATAAGGAGATACGGAATTATGGTCCCCACCCGGAGTATTGCTATTGGATCGAAGACTCCGTAAGTAAAGTATCCATATGGTTTTAGGGAATTACATACCCAGAGTCCACTTTCAGAATTCTAACGCACGTTTAGATACCAAAATATCTAGCGCAAAATTGGAGAGGCCTACCTGTCCATAGGTAGCCCAGGACAAAAGAAGTAGTCCCGTTACAACATCTGTGGTAGGCAAGTGTATCAAAACGATAATGAGCTCTTGTGCTTTAGCAATGTATGGAGCGCAAGCCTAATGAAGCGCGTGGTCAGGCCGACGTCGATCGATGAAATAATGACGTACTTTAGATGGGTCGTCCCGTGCAGAAGGGAGGAATCTGAATGAAATTCAATAACAATGACGATTTGTCGAGTTGGGATACGTGCCTGGCAGCTAATGCACACATACCTAGACGCATAGATAGCTCAATAAACGGAGGATATGGACATAGAATAAACGTACAATTAAGGAAAAACGCAGACATAGTTCCGCTTGCTAGGCGCTCCTCTATCCTTTGACGACTAATGCTAGGGAAGTGGCGGCTGAGAGTTTGGAAGAAAGTGTCCAGCAACGGATTGTATAAGTGAGGGTACGGGAGGCCAATCTCATCAAACATGTCTTCAAGGTCGTGAACGGGAGATGGCGGGCTAGGCTGAGAATTGAGACGGGGCATCGGGGCCGTTCCAGGGAAGCTTGTTCCGGGTAGCTTCAAGGAAAGACGATTCGATCCTGGCCTAAAAATGGTCTGTCAGAAGGTGTCAGAGATGATGGAAAATGATACCAACGGGGCAGGCGCGGCGTTGACGGGTTGCTACAAAATCATCAAGAAGCTTGAAGATGAAAGAAGAGTAATCCTTACATATCGATAGTAGTACGGATCGTCATGGGGTAAACTGACTGCATCTCCTTCATGATAGGTCATCGGCCTGGGGCGTGGATAATCCCTCTCAAGCGGATTTGCAAAGGGAGTGGGATGAACGGCACTCGAAGGTGAAGTAGTCACTGCAGGGAGACTTGTGTGCGCGCTCATTGAGGGCAGCCACGCAGGCGCTTGGAACTCCCATGCCATCGGTTCCGCGTACGATTCGGCGGACAACTGTTCTACCTAGCGATGTTTGATGATTTTAACAATCTGAACAACAGTTAAAACGGAGGACTAACCCATCCTGCTGCGCGACTTGGTGTTCGCTTGTCACGATGGCCTAAACTATCAGCTGCTGCAGAAGCAAGGCGTTCGCGGCGCTCTTCCTCTTCCATCTCCTTTCTTGTTCGTTTTCGACGACGTCCAGTAGGCCATATGCATTCTTCCTTCGCCTTCTCGCACGCTCTGCATACAGGTTTGTCACCTGAACACCTGGCGCGCTTTGTACGACAACGCAAGCAGGCAAGAGAGACCCGCTTCTCGTTAGCCGGGGGTGGTGACGGTGCACGTTTTGGCTCTGCAGGGGGAGATTCTGACGTCCCAGACGAGTCAGACATGATGGTGGTCGTGGAAGAAGAGTGGTATCCAGACAAATGGGATTATCTTTTGGTCGCTGATATATACCCCGCTTTGGGATTGGCCAATCTCGGGGATAACTGCATTTGGCTGGGCGCGACCCAGTTTGGGTACAGAGGTGAGAGCGCAGAAATAAGGTCCTTTCGGATCAACTTCCCCGTGCATCAACATGGACTGGAATTTTTTGTGAATGAGGTGGTGACGGCCGTAACCACCAACCACTTCTAGTCAATATGTCCCAAGTTCACTCTAGAGCACTCTCGGACTCTGGTATTCCAAAAGCCCTTGCAAGTTCTTACGTTTGAGAATGATGGCTCCACCAAAACAAGCGACATTGATTGTCGAATCATACGAGGCGCCTCCCCTCAAAGACACATGGGTTGTGCGACATGTGAAGTTGATGAAAATTCATGAATTTCCCGTCGCTTGATGCTTGAGCCAGGGCAGTGGCGTAACGAGCACTCTGTTATCGAGTTTATCGAGGTTATCGTGACGACGAAAAGTTTACTTCCAAGATAAACACACCTTTCAGCATGGTCCATTCGGGACCAGGACCCGGGTCTTATCGGACCTAGATGCAAATAAAATTGGCCAGAGACTTCCTCGGAGCAACCTAGAGACCATGCGAATTGAATGAGAGGCGTTGAGGATCGATGAAGCTCACATGATACGTACGCATGTGCATCTTTGCGTCGGCATTGTCGGGACGAGTGCGCCTCAGTCAAAGCAATACCCCCGAAATTATCTCAGACTGTGTCACCAGTACCGCGGCTAGCATTGTTTTCCAGGATGACTCTAATCAGATGGTGAGAGTGTGGATAGGCGTGTCATGAGAAACGGTGTCGATGGATAGATAATCCGACGAAGTTGAATTTCATCGTTCTCATCGGCGAGTCGTCGCTGTAACTGAATTAAGAATATGTGCGCGATGCATGTACATGGCAGCGCATGAGAGACAGCAACAACAAATTTGTATGAAATTCAAAGTTGATGTCTACTTTCTTCGTCCACGTCAAATTTTCTTTTTGACCACCTGCTCTCCTGTAACACGTACCTTTTCTATCCGCCCCTTCATCACCGCCATCTTGGTGCCTTGGACTCCCTCATACACGCGAAATGCCGGTATCTTGAGTCTTCACCAACACCACTGTGCTACGCGAGCTTGGGCCTCCCAATCACCGAGGCTGGAAGTCCCAGCAGATAAGAGTCGGCAGTCTCAAAGGCTAATCTGTATCCTTGGATAGGCAAAGATGGGTATACATGTCTGGCTGGAGCAACAATATTGTTAAGATGGGCAAAAGTGAGTATCAGTGACGTAGCTTGCGAAAGCCTTTGCATATCAGGATAATGCACTAATTGTACTCGTGCTATCGTCAGAATCATCCACGACCGTATTGTCTTACCGTGTGCAGCATTGACAATGTTCAACTCTACGTTCTCTTGCAATCGTACCCTTGACATACTTTCAAAGGCGGAACGCGAAGGGTATGGAATCCTAGCGCAGATATGGTATGTACATACATACAATTATTTTCATGGTAGAATGGTCTGATAACTAAGCAATACTGCGAACAGCTACGATGCTGGGATGGTTGTCGCCCTCGTACGTGCGGCTGAGCGGTCTAGAAGTCCTGCTATTCTTCAGCTTTTTCCCGTGACTCTTGCATATGGACGAGGGCCTTTCTTGAAGTTCTGTCTTGATATGTACGTTCACTCTTCCTCCGACTGAACATAACGCGTAATTTGACATTGATTTCCATCTCTACCAGTGCCCACCAAGCATCAGTTCCAATCGCTGTTCACCTCGACCATGCGACCGATCCAGAGCATCTTGAACTCGCATTGACCCTTGCGGAACAAGGCATTGCTTTTGATAGTATCATGGTCGACGCCAGCCACGCAGAGGTTAGGCCTCTCATATTGCTGATACTACAGCATGGCTAAATTGTGTGGTGTGACACAGACCGACGAAGAAAACATTGCTCTCGCTCTCCCATACGTCGAACGCGCGCGTAAACTTGGTATCCCCGTTGAGGTTGAACTTGGTCGACTCGAAGGAGGCGAGGCTGGCCTCCGCACAATTTCCGACGCTAAGCTCACTGACCCAAGGAAGGCCGAGGCGTTCATTAACGGGTAGTTCCACTTTTTGACCATGGTCTTAACGTTTCTAATGTCAACAATTATCTACACAGAACTGGTGCCGCCATCCTTGCGCCGAGTATCGGAAATCTTCATGGATCGTACTTGAGCCCCCCAAATTTCCGCCAGCACATGTACGTCAGATTACCTTGAGTAATGTTTAGTTTGTGTGTTGACGTAGTGTACATAGTCTAGTGGATCTCTCTAAAACCTTCAAGGGACGGGTGCCGCTGTGTCTTCATGGTACTGACGAGCTTCCGGATGAGATATTCATTCAATGCATTAGAAACGGCGTCAGCAAAGCAAGTCCTCTTTATTTTCCAACTTTTGCATGCAATTGATCTTACTCTCAAGGTCAATGTGAACAGCTGGGCGCGCGACCCCTACGTTCAGACGCTCCGAGAATCGCTTTCCACTAAATCATTTCCAGATGCGCAGGAGGCAGCGACCGAGGCGTTCGCAGCAGTCTGCGCTCGCTTCTTCATCCTTTTTGGCTCCGTTGGTAAAGCTGACGTTTGACCCTGGTTCGGCTATTTCCACCTAGCTCCTGCACATGCGTGGAGCCAGATTTACCGTTTGTATCGACATCGTATAATTGGACCAATATACGTGTCACTTTTTCTCAAGAAGAGGTTCCAGGAAGCGTTTCACGCGTACAAATGCGTATGCGTGGGAGTTGTGCATTTCCATGTGGTCAGGTCAAGATGATGTGCATTTAGAATATGAGTTTATCCAAGGTTTATCCGCATCGGATGTTCGGCCCTTGAAAACGTCTTTCTGGTTGACCATGACCAATGTCATACTCATCACTGGGGCAGCGGGTTGGTTAGGCGGTTTGGTACGTTCTTGCCTCCGTTAGGCCATATCAATACGGAGGCTAATGTTATTGTACTCGTGGATTAGCTCGCTCGTGCACTAACGGATGATGTCAACAACACCCCTAACTCGGATTTACATCTGATCCTTGCCGACATTATCGAGCCCAGAGGACCAGGAGACGTGGATTGTGTCACGATCAAGGCTGATCTGACGAATGAGTCGGAGGTTGAGGCGCTATTCCATACTCGTTTGGGAATACCGAGTACGGTTTACTGTCTGCATGGAATAATGTCTCGTGGTGCAGAGGAGAATTTTGATTTTGGTTTGAAGGTGACAATTCACTGAACTGGAATGAAGCATCTGCTGATTACTCGATCGTGTACGAAGGTTAATGTTGACTCTGTGCGTATGCTACTGGACATGGTACGGAAACAACATCAAGGTGGCCCTCTTACGAGGTTCATCTTTACCTCTTCCCTTGCTGTCTATGGCGGCCCTCTCGTAAGTTCGTTTGAACTAATTCCCTTCATGCTTGCCAATCATCTCTCTTTTCCAGCCCGAAATGGTGTCTCCTACCACTATCGCAACCCCAGAAGGTGCATACGGGCTGGCGAAGCTCACCTCAGAGTTATTCATCAACGAATACACGCGCCGTGGATTCATTGATGGCCGCATCCTTCGCCTTCCAACCATCGTCGTCCGGCCAGGTCCACCTGCGCCCGCAACATCAGCCTTCATCTCCAGTAAAGTCTCTTATACATTGGATTTGTTTCACAACTTAAATACTATTAGGTATCATACGCGAGCCTCTTGAAGGCCGATATGCCACCTGCCCAATCGGTGACTCTATCGATTCGCCTGCGCTTAACCTCCCATCCTGGCTTGTGACTCGCCCACAGACAACCGTCTAAAATTTGGTTTACGCACGGCACATTCCCGCGGAACGCTTCCTGTCACACACGCGCGTTGTCTGCCTGCCAGGGTTCACATCGACCGTTCGCGATGTGCTGTTGGCGCTGGAGAACGTTGCTGGGAAGGAAAAGCTGAAACTCATCAGGTTCGAGGACGATGAAGTCAGTCGGAGAGTGGTATCATCGTGGCCCGCGAGGTTCGACAATGCATATGCACTGAGTTTAGGCTTCATCGTTGATGAAGGGGGAATGGAGCCAGTTGTCAAAGCTTTCTGTAACGTGGGTATGGTACAAGCATGATATTTCTGTGGACAACGAATGATACCCAAGGTGTCTGCGTAGAGATACGTACATGAAGCAATACATCCTACTACCGCCTCCATCCACTGTCTCAGCGCCGGAGCGATTTTCTGCAGTATGGATCGCTAATTGACTTCACGAGGTCTTCGTCAGTATCATATTGGACTGGTGCTTTGGAGTGAGCCCTCCGGAACCTTCCGTACAAGCGCCTCGTAAGCCAGTTCAATGAGGGTTGTAGGGGTGCCGGTGTCTCAGTGGGTAAACACAGATTGGACCGGAATGTCACCAAGTTGTTGGATGTCGAGCAAGATCCACTCGAAATGATGTTGCAAAAACCAATAGACGCTTCCACGGAATTGTTGGTGAGCCCAGTAGTAATGTCCATCCGAAGAGTGCTTCTGAGGCTCTTCGCTTTCAAGCTCCTGATATGTTAGTTGGAAGCCCCGAATGAGGTTTAATCCCAGATTTGGCAATGAGTGCAATGCCTTGGGGTAAATAGCTTTGAACATAGATCGCATTTGGTGTATGCGAGCGATGACGTGGGGATCGAAAAGTGCATACCTTCCAATCACTGGATAGATCGATTTATGGAACGACGCGCGCAATTGGGACTCCACGAAGGCAGGGTCGTGCTTGTGATCCGGAAAGTTTGTGTGAAGCCATTCGGCTTTAGGAAAGCGGTGGTGTAAAAACCAAGCGAGTATCCAGAA
>JABAJV010000124.1:0-24124 GCA_018854895.1 Tricholoma furcatifolium
TACCTTCCCCTGTCAAGACACCCGACGGTGGTTGCCTTGGTGTCGTTCTTCGCACTGGCTTTGGAACTTCGCAAGGCCAACTTGTCCGTACCATGATCTTCTCTACGGAGCGAGTTTCTGCCAACAACTTAGAGTCTTTCTTGTTCATCGGGTTCCTTCTAATCTTTGCAATTGCAGCGAGTTGGTATGTTTGGGTTAAGGGTAAGATCTCTAAACACCTTGCCTACCCCATGAATTTTCTGTTTAACCCTCTCCTAGGCATCGAAAGGGACCTGAAGAAATCGAAACTCCTCCTTGACTGTGTTTTGATTATTACTAGTGTTGTGCCTCCAGAACTTCCTATGGAGCTTTCCCTCGCAGTGAACGCGTCGTTGGTGGCGCTATCCAAATTTGGTACGTCATTGGTAAAATACATAACTACGACACTGAAATTAGACCTGCACAGCTATCTTCTGCACGGAGCCATTCCGCATCCCCTTCGCTGGCCGTGTTGATGTGTGCTGTTTTGACAAGACTGGAACTATAACAGCCGAGAACCTTGTTTTGGAAGGCGTAGTTGGCATGAAGTAGGAGATCTTGATGATGCTGAATAATTTTTGTTCATGGTTTCTATTTCTCCAGCCCCAAGGACCAACGGACGCTCATCAATGTCAAAGAGACTTCGCGCGAAACCACTCTGGCTCTCGCAGCTGCCCATGCTCTTGTTAAACTGGATGATGGAACAACTGTTGGTGATCCGATGGAGAAAACTACGTTAGAGGCTCTTGAGTGGAATCTCGGAAAAGGTGCGTCTCATTACTCCAATTCTGCCGCCTACCCCGCATCTTAAAATAAAAACACCCCTTCTTAGGCGAGACGGTTTCCCCCGCAAATCGTACGGCTCCCCATGCAACACAAATCACTATTAGACGCCGGTTCCAGTTTTCGTCCGCCCTGAAGCGCATGGCCACTGTATCAACTCTGCCAGGTGGAAGGACCCTTGTGGCCGTTAAGGGCGCCCCAGAGACAATCAAATCTATGCTTGCCTCTGTGCCTGCACACTACGATGACACATACAAATGGTTCACACGAAAAGGCAGTCGCGTGCTTGCGTTAGCCATGAAAGAAATGGAGGCTTTGACCACTGACAAAATCAACAAGTTGCCCAGGGACGCCGCGGAGAGCAATTTGATTTTTGCAGGATTCCTAGTATTCCACTGCCCACTCAAACCTGATGCTGTCGAAGCCCTCAAGATGCTCGCTGACTCCTCGCATCGCGTAAGCCAATGTCATGGTTCCTCTGGATATCTTTGAACATCCTCCCGCAGTGCATTATGATTACCGGCGATAACCCTCTCACAGCAGTTCATGTTGCTCGCGATGTTGAGATTGTAGACCGCGAGGCTTTGATCCTTGATCTCAAAGAGAACCCTGCTCATGATGCAGGTGTGTCCAGCATTTCTTTGTTTTTGTCATTGTCATACAAACCTTTCTTGTTGTTCAGATTTAATTTGGCGCACTGTAGACGAAACTAAGATCATTCCCGTCGACCCCTCTCAACCGCTCGACTTGACACTCTTTGATCAGTATGATATTTGCATCACTGGCGCCGCCATGAAACAATACGAAAAGCGTCCAAGTTGGAATGATCTTGTGCAAAACACCTGGGTTTATGCCCGTGTTTCGCCCTCACAAAAGGAATATATCCTCACTACGCTTAAAACCCTAGGCTACGTAACACTAATGGCCGGTGATGGTACAAACGACGTCGGTGCCCTCAAGCAGGCACACGTTGGTGTCGCGCTTCTCGATGGCACCCCCGATGATCTCCAAAAAATTGCCGAGCGTCAAAAACTCGAGCGCATCAAGAAAGTCTACGAGACCCAGCTTCAGGTGTCCGCCAGGTTCAACCAGCCACCACCCCCGGTTCCCCCAGCAATTGCCCATCTTCTTCCGGATGTTGTTCAAGCCCAACAAAAAGCTGCTGCCGACCTCCAGGCTGCACGAAAGAAAAACCCGATGGAAAAGGTTCGTACAATGTCCGGCTCCTCTTTTCTACTTGCCATGTGGTAATGGTACCTTTTAGTTCAATTTGGCTGCTATAACCGACAAGATGGCTGAAATGGAAGGCGAGGACGATGTTCCCAAGATTAAACTCGGAGATGCTTCTTGTGCTGCCCCATTTACTTCAAAGCTTAGTCACGTCTCAGCTGGTATGCATATCTCATTCACATGGCCTAGCATGCCGTCAGCTAATTTTCCTTAGTTACTCATATCATCCGTCAAGGACGCTGCACACTCGTGGCTACCATACAGATGTACAAGATTCTGGCGCTGAACTGTCTGATCACCGCCTACAGCTTGAGTGTGCAGTATCTCGATGGAATCAAATTTGGAGATTATCAGGTGACAATAACGGGCATGCTCATGTCTGTTTGCTTCCTCTGTATTTCGCGGGCAAAGGTGCGGTTCATCCCTCGGCGACATCCTTCGTATTGCTTAATTTGTCTCGCAGTCTGTTGAGAAGCTCTCTAGAGAGAGGCCGTTGGGTAACATCTTCAACTTCTACGTGCTTCTTTCGGTCCTCCTACAATTTGCTTTGCATATCGTGTCATTGGTGTACATCACCAATCTAACCCATAGTTACGAAACGTGAGTGGTCCCATGCCAAGCCTAGTGATGTTATCTCAAGTGATCACAACGTCATCCAGGCGGGGCCCCATTGACCTAGAGGCGAAGTTTGAACCCAGCCTTCTCAATACTGCGATATATCTCCTTGGTTTGTCACAGCAAGTCTCTACTTTTGCAATCAACTTCCAGGTACAGTGTCATGCTTGTCATGCTTCAGCAGAAAAGCGTTATTGACAATGTCGCATGATAGGGTCGGCCATTCCGTGAGGGAATTCGCGAAAACCCAGCTCTATGGTGGGGTCTTGTCGGTGCTAGCGCGGTCGCTTTCTCCGGTGCGACAGATTTTATGCCTGAGTTGAACAGGTGGCTTCAAATTGTTGAGATGGAAGATTCTGTGAGTTTTTGTTTGCGTGACATACAACCATGTCTCTTATGCGATGCCAGTTCAAGGTTCGGCTCACTGCCATGATGATAATCGATTTCGCCGGTTGCTGGATTCTTGAAAAGACATGCAAATATCTGTTCGCCGACCTGGAGCCGAAACCCATGGTAACACGTGGCCGCGAACGCAGAGAAGCTCGCAGGCGTATAGAAGAAAATGAGCGAGAAGCTGCGGCTGCTGTGGCGGCTGCGGCAGAGGTGAGCCTTGCAGAGAAAAAGGCACAATAATAGAACCTTTGGTTGTCCCTACAAGTACATTTTTCACTCGTTTAATTGCACAGATATTCGCCTTAAAAACTTGGCACAGATAGTCTTGGCGTGGTAAGCTCAATCACCGACATCAGAAAGCATTGGAGCGGTCCGAATGTCTGTTAGACCCAACCCAGCGGGTCCCAGCCCAACCCTTCTCATTGTGCCAGCCCTGGGTACAACTAGCTGCACGCAACATCGATTTCGCCTTCAACTCACGTATCACTTCTTTTTCGGACACTGATGCCTCTGAAAGTCTATATAACGTCACAGGATTGTTGGTTCAACCACATGCGAAGCCCATTTTGACATTACAAGAATTTCGACGCGCTTGGCTATTTTTAGTATCTCGTCATTTTTCCGAGTCCGTTGTTCAACGCCGATGGTCAAGTGGGACTTACAACCATACAAAATACTAGGTCGAGGTCACGAGCGATGTACCCATTCCGAATTGCTTCCGTTTCTATTGCCAGAAAGTACCATTGGGTGCACTTCTTCTCATTCATGCTGTATGAAAGGGGAAACACCTCAGAGCAATTTCATGTCATTTTTTCCAACGCGGAATTTTCTCGCAGCCTGTGACGAGTTTGAAAGCCTTTAAAAAGTCTCCTCAAATACAGTAAGACGACCAATCGCCAGATTTATTGAGCCATGCTCTTACGACTAGCTCTTGGCGTCCTAACGCTAATAGGCCCAGGTTCGTGAAGGCTCCTTCATCATCTTTCAACTGACATGACTTGTCATACATAGCCTTCGCGCAGTCTGCTGCGGCATACACTGACCCGGATAATGGGATTACATTCTGGGGGATAACTGATCCCACACATGGTGTTACCTACGGCTACGTCTTTCCTCCACTGGCAGATAATTCCACCGAATTCATTGGTGAAATTGTTGCGCCCATCGACACTGAATGGGCTGGCGTCTCCCCCACAGGTACCATGATCCAGAGTCTGCTTCTGGTCGCGTGGGCGAATGGCAACTCCGTAGTCAGTTCCGCGAGATATGCAACGTTCGTGGTTTCTTGGAGAAAATATCCCTTCCAGCTTCTTAACTCATTTCTTCTTTAGGGACTATGTTCAGCCCACGTATGGTTATCCTTTGCTTCTGTGACGACTGTACTGAAATGACACTTCGAGTGCATTCACCCAACCTGTGCTAACAGACCTTCCGTCAACCAAGGTTAACTCCACGTACTGGAAATGGGTTTACCGCTGCCAGAACTGTATCTGTGAGCCTTCTTTTTATTTTATTTTTTTAAAAAAAGACTAGTGCGCTTAACGCATCATCAGCATGGTCAACCACGACAGGTGGCACAAATAGTATTCCGATCGACTCTGCTGGTGCACCTGCTTGGGTGTTTTCCAACATTGCCGTCGATGATCCTTCGGATGCCCAGAGCACCTTCCAAGAGCACACAGACTGTGAGTAAAACGACTTTGTCAGCCTGTATTATGCAGTTAACAACACTGTTATAGTTGGATTCTATGGCCTCGACTTCTCCTCGGCTCATGTGGACTCTGCTACATACAATAACTGGGCGAATGGCGGGACGGGAGGTGGACCAACTACAACTACAACAACTACAACAACTACAGCAACTACGACCACAACTTCACCAACTGTGACTGTAAGTCATGGATAATGTTTAATACAGCCTCTGATTTCGTTCCTGCTCTAGGGAACTCCTTATGACTATATCGTCGTCGGAGCTGGCCCAGGTGGTCTCATCACTGCAGATCGTCTGTCTGAAGCTGGAAAACAGGTTCTCCTGCTAGAGCGAGGAGGACCGTCCACCTGGGAGACTGGTGGCAGATATGGCCCAACCTGGGCAGAAGGTTATCCTGTACGTGTATCGTCATTGAACAACAAGCTCTCAAGGAAAATAACCTATGCTTAATTTTAGTTAACTAAATTTGATATTCCTGGACTGTTTGGTTTGTTCTTTTCAAACACATGGAAATTGATATTGTCTGATCGTGTGTGTCAGAAACCATGTTCACCGACCCCAACCCAAATTTCTGGTGGTGCGATGGTATGGCGCCTTCCTTGTATTAAGCAAGACGTGACCTCACATGGACAATCTTAAAGATATAACTGTGTTTGCTGGATGTCTCGTCGGTGGCGGAACCTCGATCAACGGAGCGTGAGTGAGCAGTGAATTTTTGAATTCCATGCCTGACCTGCCTCGAGTCTTTATTGGCTTCCCACTTACAATGATTTTGCCAACACAACTGGCTGGCCTTCCAGCTGGTGGAATCATGAGCCATATACCGAGAAATTGACAGCTCGGCTGCCCCCTACGGATGCCCCCTCCACCGACGGCTTGCGTTATCTTGAACAATCCTTTAACGTGACCGCACAACTTCTCAACTATCAGGGGTACCGTCAGACTACGATTAATGACGATCCAGACGACAGGGAACATGTCTATGGCTATAGTGCCTACGATGTGAGTACTTTCTTTATGAGTCTTTTTGACGGTTTCTGATTCGTGCACCGTCAGTTCCTCAATGGTAAGCGAGGGGGACCGGTTGCCACTTATTTCCAAACTGCCCTGGCTCGCCCCAACTTCACGTACAAAGACTATACATATGTCTTGAACGTGGTCCGTAATGGTTCTCAAATCACTGGTGTACAAACCAATGACACTTCCCTCGGTCCTAATGGAATCATTCCTCTGAACCCGAATGGCAGAGTCGTTCTTTCCGCTGGATCCTACGGATCCGCGCGTATCCTCTTCCGCAGTGGCATTGGTCCTCCAGATATGCTTGATCTAGTGCAAGCCGATGCAACTGCAGGGCCCAATCTTCCAAACCCTGAAGACTGGATCGATCTACCTGTCGGTTATAATGTAAGCCTTGTATTATACCAGAAGTGCTGTACAGCTCAATTATCGTAGGTCTCGGATAACCCGTCTATTAACGTCGGTGACCCTTCAATTTCATCGTGTCCACGAATTAACCTATTTTTCCTTTAAGCTGGTTTTCACTCATCCTTCAATCGATGCCTATGATAACTGGGCAACGGTATGGGCCGATCCTCGCCCCGCCGATGCAGCGCAATACCTTGCCAATCAGAGCGGCGTTCTCGCTCAGGCTTCTCCAAGGTAAGGTAATTTGTTGTGCAGACTAGCATAAGTTCAACTTCCGTTCAGGATGAATTTCTGGCGAGCTCTGTCTGGTTCCGATGGCATCACGCGCTGGGTGAGTTCAACCGAATTCGATTGTCAGAGGGACATGGACTCACATTATGTCTTCTTCACGGAAATAGGCTCAAGGGACCGTACGCCCTGGTGCAGCATCAGTTTCTACTGTCTACCCTTACAATGCGAGGTTCGTGAGCATCCATCTGAAAAATTTCATGTGCATTAAAACGCCAATTCTGAACAGTCAAATCTTTACTATCACACTCTATCTGTGAGTTTTATATGAGTCCGTATTCTAACATTTGGCAATGATCTCCGTCAAGATCGACTGGTATTACCTCCCGTGGGCGTATCGGAATCAATGCGGGCATGACGGGCACACCTTTGGTCAACCCTTGGTTCGAAGACCCTGTGGACAAAGCCGTCATCATTCAGGCTCTTGAGGATCTCGTCCTCAATGTTCCAAATAGTAAGCTCTTCTATTTTATTTAAGGGGAACGATGACTGAGAGAATAATAGTTCCCGGTCTGACTCTTATTACTCCGGATAACACTACGACGATAACTGACTACGGTACGTAACCTTGGACTCAGCGCTTTGATCAAAGTCACTCATAATAGTCGGCAGTCAACTCTTACGCAGTTGTAAGTTTGTAAGTAGAATCTGTCAAGCCTTTGCTTACGCGTTGCAGGCAAATCTGGATTCTAACCACTGGGTCGGATCCAACTCAATTGGCAATGTCGTGGATGAGAACACGAAAGTATTGAACACAGACAATCTTTTTGTCGTTGATGTAGGTCTCTTTGCCATCTATCCTGTAACATTCTAACTCCATTTTTATAGGCCTCTATTGTATGTGACGTGAATGCAATGCTTCATGAAACGCTGACATCGATCTGCATTTTAGATCCCTCAGCTGCCTGTTGGTAACCCGCATGGCGTGCTCATGTCAATGGCAGAACAAGCAGTGACAAGGATCTTAGCACTGGCCGGAGGGCCTTAAGTCCATACGACTCAGAGTAGATATGTAACATCGAAATGTCATTTTTTGAATGATAGGTGTTGTGCATACGACGCTCTATGCACTGGGTTTACTAGTTACTACCCAGGGTTCCATCCCTTCCGGTCGTTATTTTGAGCCAAGTTTCCTTTACGCTGTTACCTTAAGCTTGGTCGTACGATATCTATCTTCATTTATACTCATCCACGATCTGTGACCACTCACCATTGAAGTGAATTAAAAAATGGTCTGATCCACAAGCATCTCCGCGGAGTAAGCGCACTTTTAAGTTTGTTCGATAATCTTATAAACAACTTTGTGGCATCACCTTAGTGGCATCATCCCTTTATCACACCGACCCACATGTCTTCCAAAGCTACTCGCCGGGCGCAATTCGAAAGCGTCTTCGAGACCATTCGTGACGAACTCGTCGAAGGTTGCAAGAAGGAGGGTCTTCCTACGGAGGCCCTCGAATGGTTCCGCGCGGTAATTTTCTTCAGATCTTGAAGCGATATATCGTTGTCAATTACTTTCGATTAGAACCTCAACTATAATGTCCCAGGAGGCAAACTGAATCGCGGACTATCCGTTATCGACACAGCGGAGATCTTGAAAGGACGACCTTTGACAGCAGATGAGTATTTCCAGGCAGCAGTGTTAGGCTGGAGTGTCGAACTAGTGAGTTTCATCGCCTCCAAAATGTGAGGAGAGCTGAGTACGTTTTTTTTTAACAGTTGCAAGCGTATTTCCTCGTTGCCGATGATATCATGGACTCATCGATTACTCGCCGAAGTCAACCTTGCTGGTATCTTGCAACTGCACCTGCGGTCACTGCTCCATCTTCAGAGTCTATCACTTCATCTACGCATAAGCATCCTGCTGTGGGTATGGTGGCAATCAACGACTCCTTCATGCTCAATTCTGCGATCTATCATCTACTCCGAGCCCACTTCCGCTCTCATCCTCGCTACATCGATATCGTGGATCTATTCCATGATATCACCTACAAAACCGAGATGGGTCAACTTGTCGATCTCGTCACTGCTCCCGAGGGCGTTGTAGACTTGGCTCGCTTCTCGCTCGAAAGGCATCGTTTGATCGTGACATACAAAACAGCATACTACTCTTTCCACCTCCCCGTAGCTCTCGCAATGCTCATGTGCAACATTCCCGAGACCTATACCGTTCAGACTCCTCAGTCTACCAGGATGCTCAAGCCTTACGATCTAGCGCTTTCAATCCTCATCCCTCTTGGCGAGTACTTCCAAGTTCAGGACGATTTCCTTGATTTCTCGGCACCACCAGAGATCCTCGGAAAGATCGGCACTGATATCGTTGACAACAAGTGTTCATGGTGTGTCAACACCGTGATGGGACTTTGCACACCTGAACAACGACTCATCTTGGATCGGAACTACGGTAGAAAAGGAGACATTGAGGCGGGGGCGGAAGGCGCCGATACCGAACAAAAGCCTCAAAGCCAACATGGCGAGGCGGGTGGCCTTTGTGAAAAGCGTGTCAAGGACCTGTACGAGGCGGTTGGGCTCCGCAAGGTCTATGCCGAATATGAAGCTGGAGTATATAAGCGCCTTAACGAGCTGATCGACAGTATCCCTGAAGATGGCGTCATTCTGGATGAGCGTGGCCAGAAAGCGGAACACCAAGGCATGAAGCGTGAGGTATTCAGGAGCTTCTTGGAGAAGATCTATGGACGTAGCAAGTAGATTTTATCATATGGAGTCTACTGGACTGCTTAGATGTGTTTGAAAATACCAATATCACATAGATTGTGTGCATTTTGTGCATTTCTTACGCGACGCGCGTTTTAAATTTCAATATGAATTACATGGTCACGTGCAATTTTTTCTAAAATGTTGTCACGAAGGATTACGACAGAACTACAACGGCACCAAGGCTGGGGTCCCATATCTTCTGCATGCGCCCTACCCTTTCTCGCCTCACATCTCAAATCGAATCCATTTCACTTCGGAAACCGCTGAGGAGCGCTCACACATTGTCAAGGACTGTGAAGCCAAGGTCTTCACTAGCACAACCAAAGGTATGCATATCTCTTATGTGGGAGAATTATATATACTTCAACGTCTAATTGCGACTTTTAAAAAGGGTGTATTACTGCGTCCTAAGAATGTCCGTCGAGGTTTTCTGACGGAATCAATCCGTACTTTCTCTTCCGTAGACTCTGGCGACTCGATTCATTCAGTCTTGCATTCTTTGGAGGACCCTCAAGAATTCCGAGAAGATACAGCACACGAAAAACGTGAAACTTTTATAACACATTTACTTGACGCACTACATCGCGAACTCGTGCCTTCGGGGTTTAGCATAGAGGATGTGAGCATGTATCGGTATGCTCCAGACCATTTACAGGATGCACCCATGGAACTTGTCATCACGGTGACGATTTTAATTTCAGCGTCTGTCCCAGACGTATCTAATCTTCTTTTACATAGGACGACAGCACTCCACAAACTTGCTCATATGAGCCTCCCCCACCTTCCTTCATTTGGAATCCTTACCAGTCTCTCGTACACTCCAACCCAATACACGATGCGAGGTATGTACATTCTTTTAAGGTTCACAAAGAGAGATTGACACTCATATCCTGAAGTTCCATCGCTCGTGCACTGCATAAATCGGGCTACGAAGGCTCTTTTTATCAGCCACAAACTGCCCGCTATCTTGCGCGGAGAATCAGAACGTCGGGCTCCCGTACGACACCTGCGAGCGATTGGCCAGATTTTACACATCTTCCCGACCCCGATGAATACCCTTATGTTGCGCAGCTTTTCATAAGTGGGAGGCATGGTGTTCAATTTAGCTCTCCTGTAAGCCTAACACTGCCATCTGCGTACATCCTTCCCCGTTTCTCCCTCTTAAAGCAAATATATCAAGAAGAACGTGCACAGAAGCTCCTGTTCAATGTCTGGCAAAAGATACAGACATTACAATTAAATGGATTCACTCCTACGACAGTGGCGATCATGGTCGGGGACTTTGTTAGGGCAAGTTCGCTTCCACCTTTTCACTCCTTCAAAGCTGATGGTACGTAGAACAATCCTGGATTATCCCCTGAAGAGAGTTATTCAAACTTTCTACGGTGAGTCCTATACAGAATATTCCGTTCTACCCTCCTCTGACTGATCATCAAGCCTTTGGTCGCAGGACACAAGACTAAAAACGATTCACTCACCTAGCGATTCGCAACGGACATGGACAAAAAGGACAGCTCTTTCCCTTCACTCCCCTTCATTAGTCCAGACACCTCAACCAGAGTATTGGAAATCCCAACCTCTGATTGTTTCTGATCCATTTGCAATAACTCAGGTATTTTCAGTGCCTTGACACGTTCTAATTTTTGATCTTGACTCTACTCGAAGAATCACGCTGAAGGCGTCTCTGAAGATGAACTAAAACGCTTTTCAGACGACTGCGCCAGAGCCCTCAGAATCCAGACTGAACGCGAACCTGTATTGACGCCTCATGAAGATGATGCCGCCTTTATCGAGGAGGTGAGCAATTTTCGACTGTGCGCTCATCTCACCACTGAAGATATGGTTTTAGACTTTCGCGATAGCTCGCAGCAGAGATCAGCTTCAGCAGGATGTCCTTAGACGCATACGAAACGTTATTAAGAAACAGTTTGGCGCTCAATACGCTGTTGCCTCCTTCGGCAGCTCTCGGTGGGTCTTGGCCTCTCACGGGGAGCCGTGTCAATCTTACTGATGTCCCTCAAGTTACGGTATAACAACTGCGACTAGTGACGTTGACGTAGTTATTCTCGTGGGTGTGCAGCTTACACGAGAGCGTTCGAGAATTAAACATTACTAAATTTTGTTCAGGATCCTGCAATGAGGCGTGGTTATGAGCCTGGTGCAAAACCCAAGGAGAAAGGTACGTGCTTTCCTCGTCACTTACTCGGTGCCCTCATGACCCCCTCTCAGGATTATACGCTATAAGGTTTGAGGCTTCGTGCATAAAGCTATGGCATGATCATTCTAAGCCTGGTTTTGTATAGATCGCTTGCGTACGAACTCAAAAAGGATGGATTCAAAATAACCGAGGTCATCCCTAAAGCTGCAGTTCCAATAGGTTGAGCTTTTCTAATTCTCCTTGAATGACTGTTGATTCCGTTCAAAGTCAAATTTAAAGATTTGAAAACCGGTCAAGACTGTGATATATGTGTCAATGAACGCCTCGGCTTTCTCAACACACACATGATAAGGGCATACTGTCAGGCATCACCCTTGTTGCAACCCATGCTACTAATCATCAAGCTATGGGCAAAGCCTCGTAATTTGAACAGTCCTGGTGCACGATTAAAAGAACCGCCAAGCTTTAGCAGCTATGCTTTCACTCTCATGACCATAGGCTTCTTACAGGTCAGCTTATGGTGTTATGACATAAAGGCCAATTGACGAACTTTTTTGTACAGGCACGTGGTTTGCTCCCGAACCTCCAGCAGAACATCCCGCCCTTGAACCCTACTAGTGATAGCGTCTTCTGGGTGCTCAGACACAAGAGACACGTCCCATGCGATATTAGGTATCATAGAGAAATATGGGGCTGGAAACCGCAATCCACCCCATCACTGCGCGAGGTCATGCAAGATTGGTTCCAGTGAGTAGCGCCCTGCTGTGCGTTGACTGCGACTAATGTTCACTAGGTTTTGGTCTGGAGAATTTTCGCCTGCTCAATCAACTGTCTCCATTCGTCATGGACGTATCTTGACTGATAGCGAAGAACCTGACAAAGACATACCAGCGCGCGAAAACAAGTGCATCCGTGTACTGGATCCTTTTATCGCTGACAAGGTAGAAAGACTTTTTTGGGTCTTGAACAGCAATTTGTTGCTAAAAGTAATTTGTCCCAATACAGAATGTTGTTAGCAACATCGGAAGAGATGTGCTCCGACGTTTCACAGACGGTTGCCATGCAGCGGCGGTTGCACTACAACAAGGTATATCTTTCCGCGAGCTTGTTGCAGCACCACCCGAACCGGAGAAGAAGAAGGAGATCTTTAAGAAAAAGAAGAGGATAGAAAGTAATGTGTAGGAGTATAATACTTTACTACTAAGATTGTAATAATCTGGTTATGATGATCTTATCAAGCCATTTCCTTTTTTGTGACAAGTCTGATTCAGACCAGACCGAGTCTTATACAGCACAGTCGCTGGCGGCCATCCATCATCTTCATTCCTTCCTAACCCATATAACCAATTCCAGATCATGTCCTGGGCAAAGCTTGGTTCCAAGAGTCAGTCGTCTCATTCCAAACCCTTTCTCATCACTGGTCCACCAACGAATCCCACCAACTAACCCTTTCTTCTCATCTACAGAATCAAAAGACAGCAGGGAGAATGGGGTCATATCTAGATCTGTGACCCCCATACCATCGCGTCCTACGACGCCCAAGCCTCCTGGTGGGCCTGATCAGTTCAGGTCCGGTATGCTCACCATCCGCATCTTCTCTGGTACGTGGAACTCGGCGCCTTTTCTACCGTTAGCATGATCCCTGACGCAGAATAGGCCGTGGACTTTCTCTTCCACCTGGTGTTCTCATTCCGGATGTCATTCAAAAAGCGCTCGACTCAAACCCCCCTGCGCGACGCTCGACTAGCAACCGTGACAGTCTCCAGCGCAGACGCAATTGGTGGCTCCCTTACGTTGTCCTCGAATTCGACAAGAACGAGATTTTGATTGATGCGATGGGTGGTGATCTTTCGAACCCTGTTTGGAACTACCGCGCCGACTTGTGCGTAACTATTGTCTCACTATTTGGCGCAATTGATTGACATAAATCTGCCCACCACAGCGATGTCTCTCGTACTTCTAACATTTCAGTATCAGCTTACCTTCGTACCGCAGCAGCTGGTCAGGACGACATGGGCAATGACTTGCTTATGGGAAAAGTGGATCTTATCCCCATGCTAGAAGGACATGTAAGCCCTTCAACCCACGACTACAGTATCACTCTTCTAAATGTATTTAATAGCACGCGTCCGATCAGTGGTATAACGCCATAGCTGGCTCGGGATCATTCCACCTCAAGATCGACTTCAAGCCTACTCGAAATGAACCCCTTACAATTGAAGCCTTTGACTTACTGAAAGTTATCGGCAAAGGCAGCTTTGGAAAAGTTATGCAAGTTCGCAAGAAGGACACCCAACGAATCTACGCGCTGAAAACTATTCGTAAAGCCCACATTGCCCAACGCCCCGGCGAAATTACGCACATCCTCGCAGAGCGAACGGTGCTTGCATTGGTGAATAACCCATTCATCGTTCCCCTCAAGTTTTCCTTCCAAAATCCCGATAAGTTGTATCTGGTCATGTCATTTGGTGCGAGCGCATTCTCCGCTTTCAACGGTACGGACAGCATTGACGAAACTCCTTAGTAAACGGAGGCGAACTGTTCTACCACCTTCAGAGGGAGGGAAAATTTGATCAGGATCGTAGCCGTTTCTACGCCGCAGAGCTTCTTTGTGCCCTGGAACATCTCCATGGGTTCAACGTTGTTTATCGGTAAATACCTAGCTCTCATCTGCAGCAGAATTTCTGATCAAAATTTGTAGCGACCTTAAGCCAGAGAATATTCTCTTGGACTATACTGGACACATCGCCTTGTGCGATTTCGGCAAGTTCGGTCATTTACTTCATAATGACAGCGTCTCATTGACATCCAGGGCTTTGCAAACTCAACATGTCTGAGACTGAGAAGACCAATAGTACGTGTTATACTAGTCTTTGACTGTCGAGGGAAGATTCTCATTCCCTTTAGCTTTCTGTGGCACTCCCGAATACATCGCGCCAGAGTTATTGGAAAGCCAAGGATACACCAAGACGGTCGACTGGTGGACGCTGGGTGTGCTACTTTACGAGATGATGGTTTGTGGAACAACTTTTCACTGGTGCGCTTGTTTGACGTTTGACAATCGGAATCGCCACAACAACAGACTGGTTTGCCACCGTTCTATGACGAGAACGTAAACGCCATGTACCAACGGATTCTATCGGACCCACTCAATTTCCCTCCGGACATGCCTTCAGAGGCACGAAGCGTGATGTGGGGACTTCTACAGAGAGATCCTACAAAGCGCCTCGGTGCCAATGGAGGAGAGGAGATTAAGAGGCACCCCTTCTTCGCCAAATACATCGACTGGAACAAGTACGTCTGTTTCTCGTTTTCCCTTGAACCTTGTTTAACACGTGCCTTTAGGCTCATGGCAAAAAAAATACAACCTCCATTCAAGCCCAGCGTCGTAAGTATAGTTCTTGGAATTCATTTTTTGATCATATGTCAATTTGCCCCTCCAGGAATCCGTTTTGGACGTCGCAAACTTTGATCCTGATTTCACCAATGAAGAGGCTCAGGACTCGGTTGTCACTGATTCTGCGCTGTCCGAAACGGTGCAGGACCAATTCAGAGGGTTCACTTATAACCCTGCAAACGAACATCTAAGCGAAAGTGTTAGTTATCCGAGCGCAATATAGGGTGCAACTTGGCCTTGCATTTTTGCTTATTTATGTGTGGTTTTTTCGAAGAACATGCCACTGGGCTCATCAACTATCTATGTATTATTCCTCTCCTTTCTTCGTTGTCTGCGCCTTTCTCGTTCCTTCCAGCCACTGTATTTTCTTTCGCGTGGACACATAGTTTGTATACATAAAGCGTAGCTCCCATTACAGTCTTTCCTCTGGTTCGTTACTCTGTATCCTTGAGCACCTTATACCAAACCTTTTCTATTAACCTACCACCTTCCCCCCTCCACTGCATTTCGTTCTCGCCATTCGTATCATATTTTACCTTTACTCTCATGGCATGTGGTGTAGTCTGGGATACTTACTGAAAATGCAAAGGCGCAGTTCTGCTTGCATGTTTCGAATTGGCAATGTTTTCTTCTTCACGCCACAATCTCTTTTCTCTGTGACGCAAGGGATGAACTTGTGATGTGTAACATTGAAAACTAAATTCAAGGGAAAGTATGTATCAAGACGCCTGAACATCAGAAAGGTACAGATTACGGTGTCTCGCACCGTTGAGAAAAAAAAGAAGCTGCAAATGTTCCCCCACAGCTACATAACCTTCTCGTACTGTAAGAATTCGCTATCCCGTGCATGATTAATGCCCCCCTGAACGAACTCGGGGCGATAACGGGAGAGAGGCATCTTGAATATATGTTTATAGCCGCGATTGTACTGGGTGAATGCGTATCGAGATGTCATAGCACAGGTTACGAAGCCTGAAAGATGTTTTGTGAGACGAGCCTTATTATGCTAAGTTGACACCAGCACATACATAGCACGAATTCAATCCACACAAGTCCCTTCAAAGTCTGGACATCTTTGCACCACACCAGTTCACCAGGATATGATTCTAGATCATATATATAATCACCAGCAAGGACGATGTTAGACAAGAGCGTGACAGACCATTCGGCACTATGTTGGTGTTACAGTGGAAAGGAATAAGGCGCCAGCGTGCAGTCGAGAAAGCATTGAAAGCTACCTCGGTCAATCAATTAACCAGTACCGGTGATAAAGCAATGCCTACCGAGCCAGAATATGCTCAGTAGCCCAAACAGCCCGATTTCAAATTGTGCACGCCCGGTGTAAGAATTCTTTACCGCAAGGTCGAGGGAGAGTCTGGAAACTCATTTTGAGTGCGATTTTTATGCTTGATTTTTCAAAGTACACACGCGGCAATCAGAAGAACCAATGTCACGATGGACAGCACAAAAGGGAAGATGTCCGCCATAACTTGGAGTGGGGCGCGCCAAGGAATAAGCACCAATCGACCTGTCTGGAGCGATGCTAGAGGTGATGCTCACAGAAAAATTCCTGGAAGCGATTCACGCGGGTTGCAAAAACTAAAACAAGTATATCCACGATAAGGAGTGAAGCTAATAGCAAGCTTGGTGTTAATCAGCCAGCAGGAGCAAAGCATCGCGTGCCTGACCATGAGTGGCGATCTTGAGCTTGCCAGCAGCTGTAAAGGTCATGGCAGAAAGAGAACGAAAAATATGATGGAAAGAAAGACAATGTGTAGAAGGAGAAGAAGATAGCTACTAGCTACCCTGCAGTAAGAAGTTGGCATTGTCAAGACGACAATTTGATGGTCGAAAGATGAAGAAGATTGACTGTAAAATGAAATTGCATTAAGGGGGAATCGAACCCCCGGCGGGTCGAATCCAACCGTGATGGCAACGACCCAGGTTACCACTACCCCATTAATGCCTCTCTTGCTGTGCCAAAAAAACATCTGACAGCCTGTTGGCGTCAATATTCTTTATATGGGTTCAGCGATTATCTGCTGATTCCACTCGTCTATTGGATTAATGTAAAAAGCTGAGTGTTTTTCAGTCCAAGGCCTTTCTGAATGCAATCTCTCGGTGCCAATCTATTGTGCAAGTATGTGGCTAAATCTTAAACTAATGGAAAGCGTTGAAGCATATGACGGCATGCCAGCAACAGGGAAATCAAGACTTCAAAGGGCAATGGTCCATGGTCCACCATGTCTTGAAGCGTGAAACCATACATAAGTAAAACAAGAGGGAAACAAATATTGGAAATAGCTTGATGCATCAAAACATATGATTGCTAATTGTTAGGGGGTTTTCTGGGGATATCGGAACTGATTCAGAAGGTGGCGCCTAGTGCATACCTTTGATTATCGCAGATATTTGGCAGATGGCATTGAAAACTATTTAACGTCGCACGCGTATCCCTGGATTTGAAATTCAGAGCAGGTCTCCTCTCTCCAATCTCGTCCATTGACCGGACCAATCCTCATAATGAAGCTACTTACCATCTTCTTTGCGGCATTCTTAGCCTCGCCCTGGTTGGTGTCCCAAGCAAAACCGGTCATCAGCGACTCTGATGCATCGACGCTCATCGCGAGAGGTCCTGGATGCCCTCTAGGAGGGTAAGTTCGATCTCTATTGTTTACGCACGGTCACTGGATCCTCCTTCAGACAGAAAGGGGAGGAATGTTATAACAGGGCATTCAAGACGTGTAACGGCTTGTGTACAAACCCCTCTGTATGTTCCATGGCGATGGGAATGTGTGCGTTTACTTTCTTGTAGAGATACAGCTATATTCTGAAAAAACTCTAGGCCTCATCTATCGCGGAAAGGCGTGCGGTTGCATCAAGTAATGCATATGTATGGCGGCAGCCTGTACTTCCTTCGATCAGCGAGGAAACAGCACGGAAATAGTATCATACATTTATGAAATTGAATGTTTCTCATACTGGAGCCATTGACGAGAAATTAAAGATATACGTCTAAGCGTTTGACACCAGAGATTATCTTCAGCCGAAATCCAGGCAGATTCACCGTTAACGCAGTGTTCATTTACGAGTTCAGGGGGCAATGAGGAACTTGTTAGTGAAATATGTGAGTGAATAACTTGCAGAGTATACTTGGGTATACGTTTCCATTTTGAACGTTGTAGCACGTCTGAGGGCTAAGAGTTTGAGACTGAAAGGCAAGGTACCTAGAATTACTGTGGTGAGCGTGAGGTGCGAGATTCAAAACGGTACTGTGACAAATAGCTGGTCTGCACAAATGGCGCATGATCCGCAATTCTGGGATCACGTTGTATTATACAGGAAGATTTGAGGCCTGAAGGATAAAATATCCAAGAGCGAATGGGAAGTTGAACAAGGCTATATTCATTCACCAACACTTTAGTGACAAAAGAGATTAGTCGACAGCATCTATATGTAGCGGCAGAACCTGGAAGGGACACAGAATCCCAGAAGATAGGGGAAGACCAAAGTGCTGTTGATTTTCTCTTCGACAGGCGCAAAATTCTTGAAGACTGACCAGTGAGTGTTGAGGACAAGATGATTGTAATGTTTGGCGCAGTGTTGTTTATGATCGGGTAACAGGAATCCGTTCAGGCCTGGTTGTGTCACGACGACGACGACGACGAGGGCCAACTCTCGGACAGCAAACGCTTCAGCTTTTTCTAGAGGCAGCTTCTTTCGAGGTTTGTCCTCCAAGTGACCCTCTGCGTCGCTCAAAACACGCCTTTCCTTTTTCTCATCCTCTTTTCATCCTCGTCTTTCATTCGTTTCAATACCATCGCACGCTGTATACCCTTGCTCGGCACTACTGTTATCGGACCCATTGCTCTGCGACATTTTTCATCTCGAAGGCCCGTGATCTATTCGATCCACCATGTCGAACGCCGCATCCTCCTCGACCTCCCTAACACCTGCCACCAACGCAGGTTCTAACGGGCAGACCGCCCACCTATCTCTAGAAAATAGCGACGAAAAGAACAGGTAAACTTCCTGCCTCATTTCGCGCGATATATCTCCTAAATGTTGCTATTTGTACCAGTGTCGTTATCAAAGTTGGAATGGTGGGAGACTCACAAATAGGCAAAACGAGTTTGATGGTAAAGTATGTGGAGGGTAGTTTCGATGAAGATTATATCCAGACGCTGGGTAAGCTTCGCGCCACGAAGAAGCCCAACATTCTGACTTTTCCATGCAGGCGTCAATTTCATGGAGAAAACGATCTCCGTCCGGCGAACGACCATCACCTTCTCAATATGGGATCTAGGCGGTCAACGAGAGTTTGTAAATATGTTACCTTTGGTTTGCAACGATGCAGTCGCCATCCTTTTTATGTTCGATCTATCACGGAAGTCAACTTTGAATTCGGTCAAGGAATGGTACCGGCAGGCAAGGGGCTTTAACAAGGCGAGTAGTTTATCTCATTCCTTTTTTTTTTTTTTTCATTATCCAACCTGTTTCGAACATGCAGACCGCCATTCCATTCCTGATCGGCACTAAATTCGATACGTTCGCAACATTTCCGCGGGACGAGCAAGAAGAAATCACGAAACAGGTCCTTTACTCTTCATTAACTATGAACCATCTCTAACGTGTTAACTTACAAGGCAAAGCGGTTTGCTCGTGCCATGCACGCGTCATTGATATTCTGTTCTACATCGGCGTCAATAAATGTCCAAAAAATCTTCAAGATTGTTCTGGCGAAGGCGTTCGATTTGAAATGCGTTATACCTGAGATCGAGGGGGTGGGCGAACCAATATTGATCTATGTGGATGTATAATATGAGTTTGGGGGGAGGGATATGTTTGTTCGGAAAGACGGGAGTTCAAGGGCGGAGGGTGGCATGGAGAAAATGCTCAGGTGTGCCAGGGTTACTTGCTTAAGTGGAGACATCGGACTAATAGGCGAAGTGCAGCTGTTTCATGTTCCGTCGTGACTGGTGCCCTCTTAACTCTCCTTGGACACCTAGTCAACTTCCATGATCATAGAAAGGTCGTTTGTGGCATCCGAATATTCAAACTTCTTGCTGCGATCCACCTTTCTGCAGTTGAACGATACAGACATTCTACCTATAGGCTCTTTCCCTCTTTCATGACCTGCCATCTGGTCTACGCTACATTCTCTTTAATGGACTTCATATAACCCCCTTCTCTCCTTCACGTCGTCGTTTTCATTGTTCTGCCGCGTCCCTCCCTCATCTTTCGTTTCCCGTCTGCTTTTTGTCGCGTATAACTATAAATTGTTCTAGTTTTCATTACACCATTCCAAAGGAAATTATGGCATCCACTTCTTGGCTACTGAGTCCTTTGAATCTTAAGAAAGCTATCAGATGTGCACACACGGTTCCAAGAGTTCGGAATGCAATGTGCCCAGTCCCAGACTGATTAGATAAAAAGTTATATTTACAGATAGATGGGCTGCTTTGAAGACCGCTCGGCTGTTCCACGTAGCAGTAACGCAAAGACTGGGGTGACGGATTTGCATTCTCATCGCCGCCCTTAGAGCTCTGGTAAACTTCTAGAAGTTGTATCCACAGTTTAACATTCGAGAAATTCCCGAGGGTGAAGTTGAGTAGCTAATGCCCAACAATGATTCCTGCTGTAGTTATAAGCGTATCGCTAGACAGCAGTCGTAATATACGCGCATTTATGGCTCGAATATGGGAATTTATTGAGGAAATGCTGGATATACAAAAATCGGGATATAAAAAATGGATCGGAAGAGACTGGAGCTCAAGAGGCGTGTTTTGTTCGGAAAAAATGGCAAGTTTTCTTGGCTTGGGAACGCTGGGCGCTAAAGAAAATCAGGAGATAGTCATTGGTACAGCGTACACTTATTGACCCAACAGATCTGCCAAGAGGCTAAGAGTTTGCCAAGCTTCACAGTAATTCCGTAGACCACGAGGCTACCAGAAGAAACCGGGAAGAAATGTTCTGATAAGTGAGGACTCGGAGAGCATAGAAACGAGTCCGATTGTTTGTCTTCTTTGAAGAGCTGCAGCTCACTTCGCTCGTAGGAACTTCAAAATAGTTGGTTCTTTAAGCCTTGTACTTTGATGATCCTTGCAGGACGTTGGAGAGAATGCTTCTAGGTTGCCATGACTGAGGCCTATCTCGTACTTTCAGTAGGCCTCGTACTTTAAGTCAGCCACGGTCGAGAAAAGAATAGAGCGATGGTTTGCTTTGTCTACTGATCATGACCACGTGGTGAGCTGATATACATGATGTGAATTCAATTGACACTTCTCCACTAACTCCTGGTCAACTTCATTCGACCTGGTTTTGTCAGGTGCCCTGGAGCGATCGCCACGCATGTTTTCACTGCTTATGCTACCAGAGCTGAACCGATAGGTGTTATGTCGATACTGTATTGTCCCGCAAACCCGGCCAACACGCAACATTCTGCATTCCCCCCTCACTAGCGCTGTGCAATCATGCACTCACACTCCTGATGAATGTTCCTAGTCCTCTCAGGTGATTTGTTCTCTCTCTAAATGGTAACTGCTCTATTGGCGTTTGCGGTGGCCATACACGGTCTCGTGTCACTCACCCAGTTGTGCATGTTTTCTGTAAAGCGAGTTTGTCCTAGTAAGCAACTGCAGGGATAACATCGCAACAGGCAGCTGATGCAGTCGGCATAAGTGGGTGTAATACACATGTGGTACAGAACTGAAGTTCCCTGTTTGGATTGCTCCCTTTATCCTCCCTTCAGCAGGTTGCGTTTCTCGGATTTAAAAAAACCCATTTGTGGTATTCTCAGTTGCATACAACAGGTATCTCGTGGAACCGGACGCAAAAAACATCAAATCATGATACTCAACTTCCCTTCAAGCGGAGGTATAAAGGGCGTGCATGTAACGCGATCCTAATCTTCTCTTGACATTCTCCAGTCAATGATGGCCTCTTATCTCTCTTTCTTCAAGCAAGCTGTGCTTCTCTGGCTTGCGATATGTCATGCGACCGTCAGTGTCTATGGAACGCAGATCATGCATCGCCCATCGACCTACAAAACTCCAGCGAGGAAATTTGACACCGAGAGCAATCCACGTACCAAGATCATCACGAAACGCGACTTGGGGAAGGTCTCTGCCGCGTATTTTACCAACTGGGGCATCTACGGCGCTAACTTTCGTGAGTTTGACCCTTCCTCATCTGACCGATGGTAAACGCGATTTTCACATTAATATTCCAGAGCCCACGGATATCGTTCCATCTATCTTGACCCGTTCGTTGACATTTATGTTGTACTAAACCATTCATAACATGGAGTGCAGACATTCTGTATGCGTTCGCGGATGTAGACCCAACGACAGGAGAAATCTCTCTTACTGACCCTTATGCAGATGAACAGGTAACTTCATCGCATCTGCCTGATTATATCCTTCTCATTCTCATCTATTACGTAGAAACACTTCCCCGGTGATTCCTGGGACGAGCCAGGAAACAATCTCTATGGCTGCCTTAAACAACTTTACCTTCTCAAACTTCAACAGAGAAACCTCAAGGTATTGCTTTCGATCGGCGGATGGACGTATTCTCAGGATGGTGAGGATCTTGATCATAGGCTCAGCCAACTAACTTACAATGCTTCACACTTTAAAAGGCCATTTCGACTTTGTGACAGACGCTTCTGCGCGCGCCACCTTTGTCGCCGATGCTGTCCAGCTCATCACAGATTACGGTTTCGATGGAATGTGCGCGTATGATGTGTTTCCCGCCTACTATTCACGCTCATTTTGTGTTTGTAGTGATATCGACTTCGAGTTTCCTTCAAGTGATGACCAAGGACAAGGCTTTGCCGACCTTTGCACGGCTCTTCGTACAGCTTTCTCCGCTTTTCAGGCTGCGAATGGCGACTCGGTTCCGTATCAGCTCACTGCAGCTGTCTCGGCTGGCCCTACCAATTATCAGTATCTCAAAGTGCCGCAAATGAATGCAGCATTGGACTATTGGAATCTAATGGTATGCTAGAGACTATATATCCATTGACTCTAGCACTGACTCTTGCCTATCCAGGCCTATGATTATGCTGGATCTTGGCTTACCTATGCAGATAACCAGGCTAATTTGTACGGCGGTCAACGAACTGGCATCAACACTGACAATGCCATCAAATGGTATCTGGCACAAGGGGCATCCGCCTCCAAGATTAACATGGGTCGGCTAAAAACTTGTCAAATGAGTTATTCTGACCGATAGTCTGATGAAGGGATGCCTTTGTACGGCCGTGCATTCGAAAACACTGACGGCCTTGGTCAGCCATATTCTGGTGTAAGGGTTTCTTTGTATATCCGTGCTTTTCTCATCTTGTGTTTAGATTGGTCCTGGAACTATCGAGCCTGGCGTCTACTCCTACAAAGTCCTCCCACGTAAGCATACATGTAAAGATCGGTCAACCCTGTTCAGACTCTGATAAGTGGTGTTGCGAAACAATAGTGGCTGGGGCGACAGTCTACGAGAATACGACAGACGTCTCAAGCTATTCCTATGACTCTTCAACCAAGGAACTTGTGAGCTACGACACGCCTAATATTGTCACGCTCAAAACCCAGTACATCAATTCGAACGACCTAGCAGGTTCCATGTTCTGGGATGTTAGTCCTCTATCTATCTGTCACTACCCGTGATTCAAACCAGTATTTTAGCTATCCACTGACAAAGTTGGATCACTTTCTCTCGTCGGCACCAGCGCCGGTGTGCTAGGGACCCTCGATACAACTCAGAACCACATCAGGTGGAGTATATTTCTGGCAGTCAAATCCGTAGCAGATGTCTAACTGAAAGACCCTCAGCTATCAGGACAGTAAATGGGACAACCTGCGGAACAATTTTGCCGGGTCGACAACCACAACGTCAACGGCGACGACTACAACATCGACCGGAAGCCCAACCACAACCGCAGGCACTGGCGCTTGCGCCACGGTTTCCGCTTGGAGTGCCACAGTGGGTTTCTAAGCTAATCTTGGTCCATCATCTAAACTTTGTTTCCAGACGACATACGTTGGAGGTAATCAGGCCACTTATTGTGCGTTTTCTCACTCTGTTAGTCGCCCGTATTACGAAGCTGAAGATTTCCTATGTTCAGCAAGTCACCTCTGGACAGCCAAATGGTTCGCACTTCCATCTGACCTTGGCTAGCCTTCCCACTGATCTTCCTTCCATTTAGGTGGACATTGGGTGAAACTCCTGGTGTCGGTGAGGGGAACTTTGCTAAATCGCACTTGGCTGTTACGCTGACAGGCTTGTAGCTGATGTTTGGAGTGACTCTGGCGCCTGTTAGGTTCTGCCTCATTAAAGCGGTGTACTTGGGCCCAGACTTGTCAGGCAACAAACAGCCCAAGTCCTGAAA
>JABAJV010000125.1:0-29909 GCA_018854895.1 Tricholoma furcatifolium
ACCACGAAGTTACTCTGATTTGGCGTATGGGAATTTCAGGCGGGGTTTCAAATTTTGGCAGAGATTGCCCGTGCCCACTATATAGCTCGCCTCTTAGCCCACACGTTGGCTTGTCGGCGTTAAATAGAGAACATCCATCCATCCATCGTATCAGTCTGCATACAAGTATAATTGGGGACCGGGCCGGACCATCGATAGAACTGGCGGAGCCTGGGCCTGAATCATCATCCATCGCCCTTTTCTAGAAAGTCCTTCATTGCCTGGCACCGTCGGTCCCCGCTGAGAGCACTTTCCTCCGTCTAGATTGGGCTATGTTGCCGGAACCTTTGAAGCAAGAAATTATTTTTGTGTCGTGTTCGCGCACGCATCCCTAAACTCATTGCATATTTTCAAGATTCTTGGGGCAGGGGTTACCTCGTTGATGGAGTACATTTCTTCGCCTGTCGTCACTCTTGAAGCATGGATCGAGGATGTGAAGTCGAAAGACGATCAATATAAGCGTGTGGATATCGCCGTTGCAAAGGTTGCTGAAGCTATCGCTTGGCTTCGTTCTTGTCCGCTCCCCCCAAATGCTAGTGTTGGTTCTGTAGGTGGAGGTCGTATCATCCATCCCTTATGGTTAGACAGCGAGGCCCCACTGCTTTTCACCAGCACAGAAGCTTTAGAACGTTACATGGACAAGGTTGGCTACTTTCATCGTTGGTTCATTCCCATCTAGGCATTGTTAAAAGCGTACGATTTTCATAGGCGTCAGGATCTTGCTCCTTCCATCAGACTCACTCAACTACCCCTTGAATTCTGTCATTCCGACGTCACCTATGACAATTTCCTCATTGATCCAAAGACGCTAGAGATTTCATTAATTGATGCGGATTCAATTTCTATTCTGCCAGCACCACTGTTCTTAGAGGACGGACTTGGAGAAAATCCTTTCTCAGAAGCAGTCTGGCGTCAACTTGGGATTCCGCATTCACCTGAGGCAGAGCTGTTGGATTTCGTCCGAGGCATGTTGGTTCGTTTTGGAAACCCAACTTTCGGTAAGTTGATTTTGTTTTGAACCTGGTTGTTTGATGACCATTTATAATGGGGCAGGGCTTGGTAAGGATGGTCTACCTAGGCCTAAGACTCGAAAGCCAATTTCTTATTCATGTCATGTGGGCTCTCTTATACCTTTGGATGACCTTGATGCAGCAACCATGCAATCCAATCCAGCGATCATGGAAATACCTTATCGGGAGGGTTATGACAACTGCATATGGCCCAAAGTTCGGAATCCTGTTTGACCATAAGAGAGGATTTCTTTGACATGTATAAACCTGCGCATGGCTCGAAGTTAGTGCGCGACAGCGTCTTGAATACAATTCTTATAAATGCTAGTTTTACACAATGATCATCATCCAGTGCATCCAGTGCAGCGTAATGACGGGAATCTTTAGTGGCGACTTACACCAGCAACCCATACATAGGGATCGATGTGCTTAGAGGAAGAAGATTGTGATCGAAATCAGGCCATTCCAAGTACCCTAGGTTTGGTCCGATTCTACGCTGCCCGAAGCTATCCTAGTACTGTTAAGGAGAAAGAATGCCATTATGCTGCAGTTACTCGATATGGGTGCAACTGCTGGATCGGACTTTGGGCGCTATCGGTGGCAGTAGCTGGCCTAAACGAAATAATTTCCAATATGGCCCTCGTAAATGCTACACTACTAACTCATCCACGACATCAGATCGCGCATATGGCTGGGACGCACTCTTTCTATTCCTCAAACTATTGAAATATGAACAAGCGCAAGCCAATGATATCTTCTGTCCGCCACTAAGCATGTTTGCGAGCTTATGTCGACTTTCTACTACGGCGCGACGGACTTCTTCGGATTAACACTTAGAACAGGATGAGACGATACCTGGCGCACAACTAAATAAAGGGCTAAGACTGTTCGAATTTCCGGGCGGACTGAGATGATCTTCAGAGTTAGGCCGATTTAAACGCGACAAAACGGGACAAGAATGACTTGTAGCAGCAGCGACGGACGCGATGAAGAGGTTGACGGGGGCGACAGGGGGGATGAAGGGAGAGATGGCGAGGAGGATGTACGAAGGAGTTGTGGCACCAGCTATGCTGTACGCGGCGGACGTATGGTGTACGCCAGAGTTGGAGGAGGAGGATGTGAAGGGGGCGGTGACTATAACCAAAAAGCTGGCGAGGGTACAGAGAGCCCACGCGATACAGGTGCTGGGAGCCTACAGAACCACGCCCTCTGACATCCTGGAGGCGCACGCAGGACTGACACCCATGAACATTCGCATACGACAGATAGCAGTCCGAGCGGCAGCGAGAATCGCGACGCTGCCTGACACCCACCCACTATACGCACCCGCGCGACGAGCAGCCAGATTCGTGAAGAAACACAGGGCGCCGTTACACTATATCTTCAGAGCATTGGGAGAAAACCCAAAAAATGTCGAGACGATCACGCCAGTCAGAAAACCGCCGTACTGGAGAGGACCAGTAAATACGAGCATCGACCCAACGAAGGAGGAGGCGATAGAGAGAGAATGGGGAAACAATGCGGACATCAGGGTGTACACGGACGGGTCGGGGTACGAGGGGATGATAGGAGCGGCGGCGGTGATATACAGAGGCAGGCGAGAGCGAGGGGCGCTGAGGGAGAAATTAGGAAAGGAGGAGGAACACACAGTGTATGAGGGGGAGTGCGTTGGGCAGTTGCTGGGGGTGGAGCTGGTGAGGCGAGAATTGAAGAGAGACAGAAGAGGGGTGAAGAAAGTGACGGTGGGGACGGACAACCAGGCGGGCATCAAAGCACTAGAAGCGAAGGGAGCAGGACCGGGGAGATACATAGTTGACGGGGTGGTGGAGGGGTACAGGAGGCTGGCGAAGGAGAACAGAGGGACGAGATTCGAGGTTTACTGGACACCGGGGCACGAAGGAATACCGGGCAACGAAAGAGTGGACGAGGAGGCCAAGAAGGCCGCACGGGGCATCGAAACCGGAGGAAGCGACGTCAAACTACTTCAGAAACCATTACCAAAATCAAAGTCAGCAATCCTGGCGCGTCACAAGAAGGAGTGGAGAGCACAAGTGCGAGAGAACACAAAGAAAGCGCCGCGCTTCGCGAGGATGAAGGCGGTAGACCCAACCATGCCGAACACCAGAACATTCCATCACATCCTCTCCCAAATACCACGAAAACACGCAGCACTCCTCTTCCAATTACGCTCAGGGCACTGCGCACTGAATGACTACCTCCACCGCTTCAAAAAACGTGACAACCCGCTATGTGACGCATGCAAAGAAGGCAACGAGACAGTCAAGCATTTCCTCATCACATGCCGCGCACACAGAATACACAGACGCAAGATGCATCAAACCGTCAGACCATCCCCTAAAACACTCAGCAAACTCCTCAGCGACCCACTATCAGTGCGAGCCCTATTCCAATTTGTCCGGGACACAGGACGCCTCGAAGACAACGTCGGCGACATTCTCCTCGCCAAAGACCTTACCCAGCCAAAGTCGAAGAAACAAAAAGACAAAACGACACCCTCAGTACGGTAGACAATAGTACGAAAGCCACTCCTTCTATTTATTCATACTTACGATACCCATACCTACTCTACGATACTTACTCCACTCTAGTTTACAATATCACACCGGGGCATACAGCCCCAATAGTACGTACTCAGCGCCTACGCGCAACTATTTACCAGTACTGGAATCGGGAGCCTAGTAGGCGACCGTTATCCACAGACCAGACAGACCCCTCGTACGATAGAATTACCTACAGTAGCGTACATTGTAGCTCCCGACATAGGGCTAATGCCCCAATGGGATATGGATTAAAAAAAAAAAAAAAAAAAAAAAAAAAAAAATGAATTTCGGTGCGATCGTGACGTGGGAGGCAACTCACCCAATAGACCTATCGTGTTTCTTCATCTCGGTTATAGAGCTAATCAAGGGGTTGGGTGCCAGACCCGTGCTCCACACGAGCAGGCCAAACGGCACTGGTTTTACCTTTAAGATTACTTCTTGCTTGCACGTATAAACAAATTCATACCAGCCCCCTGCTCTTCAAGAAATAGTTTACCCTGGTTTGAAGTCAAGCCTTGAATGTAGAGATGTTACAAGTCAACCTCACCGGTTCAACCTTCGTAACGTGGTGGCTAGTCCAGATATTAATCCCATCGCGGCGGAAGGTCTTCTCTGTATACCTTGCAAAAATTAAAAAGTTCAAGTCAAAAAAGGGTTCGATGATAACAGAAGACTTACTTGACAAGATTCTGGTCAAAACTGCCAAGAATCTGGGGCGAAACGTCGTATAAGTTAATCTTTGCCATGCTGGCGAGAGCGGGAAAGTGCCGGAAAATATCTGAATGTAGAAGATCGTGCAGCTCTGCAGCAAATTCTACTCCAGTAGGACCGCCGCCTAAGGCAAACATAAACGTGGAACCACGTCGAAGATCGCTACTACTGGTGCGCAGCCACGATGCAAAAATTCAGCAACTTTCGTCGCTCATCATCAGAAATAGTAGGCTGATTGGCTTGCTCGAAACATTCCAATATCCGGGTATTGATTTTCCGGGCGTCTTTTACATCCTTCAGAAAAAGGGCGTTCTCCTTCACTCCTGGAATGTTAAAAGCTGGATTAAGTGCTTAATTAGTATAGGTGAATTAAACTGGGATGGATGGCAAATCAGACTTTGGGAGTAGGCCCCAACGGCAACCACCAGCTTGTCATATTTGAGCGTGAAAGGCGCGTTCTTTCTCGGTGTCTCATCAACACACGAATCTTCTCGCGAGGTGGATTCACTTATTGGCGATGTCGCAGGCATCTGTCCACAAACCTCGTCATACAAGAGAGCTAGGCATGTTCCATGTGACTCACACATCTAAGGGTCTTGTTCTTAAAATCTATGCGGAATTTGTAACTGCCTTCAATAACACAGTTATAAGAAAAGACTTTACCAATACTATCACACCACGCCTGGTACGAAGTCTATGACGATGAATGTGTGAAAAATGCTGATCGTAATCCACAATCTATGCTTACCACTTGTGGCGCATATCGACGAACACTTCTGAGCATGAGGCTTGCTCCTGCATGGCGACGAAGTACTCACGGTTCAACTGCACAGTGGAAATCCAACGTGCCGACAGCACAGCCAGCCAATAACGGCGTGAAATTGAAATAAGATGTCGGTGAGACGACTGTGACGTCTAACCAATAGGAATTGAATGTTCAGTCCTCGCACACACTGATTTACCTACCCCATTGGCGTTTATCGACACCTCGAAGAAGTGTGTAACCTCCCCAACCAGAACCAAGGATAACGAGACGGTCCTTCCGTCGAGGCAGTGAAGTAGAGAAGAATCTCAAGGTGTGCAACACCCTTGTAGATGTTTGTCGCGTTGATATCATTGTCGGGGAGACACGCCAGTTCAGCAAGCTTTTAAGCTGAAAGAGTTTCCGATAGTTCCCGGAGGACCTATGAAGCAATCATTCCATCCCCGCAGGACGAGTTTCAGAGCAATTTGTTGCGAGAACACCGGCATTGCGTGCGGATTCCTGCTAATATCGAAGACCATGGAGCATATTTTACTTACCAAACACCCGAGTCGCGCAACTAGTTGACTTGCGTGTTGATCAAATGTCGTCACTTCTTGCAAATCAAATCAAATCTTATCCGATCCCGTGCCTTGAGCAACACTACGTGTCATGCGATGGCTGCAACGGCTTGTGAGAATACCTTCAACAACATTCCACGGAGTTCCTATCATCCCCTCGCAGGTTTCAGCAGTATAATCATTAACTTCTGACAATATACTATGGTTAGATCCAACCCTTCTGTGTTGCCCCACGTCCTGATCACTTTCTAGTCTGCCTACCCCGCGTATGTCATAGGTGGTCTTAGCATTGTAGGTGGAATAGCAGGTTTCGCTAGGAGGCGATCTGTTCCTTCACTACTGGGGGGTGTCACGTATGTCAAGCTGTATACTTAGATGCCATATATCGTGACACGTTTACTTGCAGAGTTGGATTGTTGTTCCTTTACGGTGCAGATGCTATTCGTAAGGGTGCTCCCAACGGGATAGAGGCGGCATGTGGTGAGTTTCATTTGGATGAGAAGAAAGTTATGTTTTAACGTGTTCTGTAGCTGCGTCTGCATTGCTTCTCATATCCTCCCTGCCCCGTGCAATGAAAGGTCCCGTGCCTGCGGGTTTGACTATTCTCGCGCTCAGCGCAGGTACATATTATGGAAGGGCGTATTATCGCCTTCGTTAATACTTGGTCCAAATGAATAATCATGAAGGATTGCGCTTGCGTTCCCGTCGATATTAAAATTGGTAATTATTTAGTCTGTGCCAACAACGTATACGTCAGGATTTGGTCCCGTGAACCTGAAGGGTAGCGGAACCTGAAGGGTAGCGCCTTGTTATCCACTGAAATGCATCCATGTGGAAGCGTAAAACAAATGCGTCAACAATACAATAATGAGCGCTCTGCGTAACTGATCCTACTCCGAAATCTCTAAAAATTGCCTCTCAGCCAATATTGTCAGTAGGTACTGAGAATACCGAGGAAATGCAATGCCGAATGCCAACCTGCCGTTATGGCTGATGTGATGTCAAATACCCCACGGATTTGGACTCGTGGAGTTGTGGAGAGACTCGTCGTGCTCCAATTGAAGAAGCATAAAAGGATCCTCGCCCTACGACAAGTCTGAGAGCAATATAGTGGCATAGATAGGAAAACTTGGCGCCAGTGGGCATACTGACTGCCTGCTAAACCATTGTTTAAACTATGGTCTAAGCCTGAACTGACTTGTACGGCGTCTAAGTTTGGTATGACGTGATTGGTGGCGCCACAGTCGAATCGTTGGTCTGAATCGCATTTTTCACTCACCACTCTTTTTCAGAAGCGATCTTGGCGTTTCAGTGTGCCATACTGAAACAATAATGGGTCCATCGCGTGGCTCTGAAACTATCAAAGTCGCCTAAGGTGTGTAAATGACATATTCAACCTAGTCAGTGCCAGAGAGAGTGGAGAGGCAGAACTGGGCCGATTCAAGCGCTGAATTGATGGAGCGAACGTGGCTGGTCCTAGCTTCAACTACTGGCTTTAACCAAGTTGGTTGGATATTAGAATCCATCAGATGGGAGTTTGAAACGAGCAGGACGGTACAAAATCGGCATTGGCCGCTTGCAAGATAAAATTAAGACAAGAACTTACGACTACACGCACTCGTGCCCATGAAGATTTCCGTATGACCATCATTTAGAGACCTGAGGAAGGCTTGGCAAGATATAGCGTGTTCACACCGTGTTTGTCTATGCTTTATCGGAACGCCGTCAACTTTATTCAGGAGGTCAAATCCGCCTACATATCCGCGTCGGATCCTATTTTTTACCTCTAAAAGCCCTCTGTCCTTCGTTTGTTCTTGCATGCGCCACGAAGTCTTACCGACACTCTTCAACCTGTGTAAACAAAACTCACGACGCCCGGTTAGTACCCGAATTAGATGAAATGGCTATTCAGAGGACCTTATCACGACTGGGGCTTGTCAGCTTGATAAGACTCATTTAAGCGCAGTTGATTGGGTCTCATTAAATGCCTCACTCTCTTTCCTGCTATGCCAGTCAACTCTATCGCAGAGAATGTGTTAGGAACCATGGGTGCGTGTAAAGCCCGGTTGTCCTGCCAAAATTTTTCAACTTCAAGTAATTTCATTTCTAGGCGCAGTGTGTTGGTCTGGACAGCTAATACCACAAATCTGGAAGAGCTGGCGCAAGAAAGACACTACCGGTCTTTCTCCACTCCTAGTGTTGGTATAGACACGTTTTTTCTTGATATACATCTGCTGAATGGCATCTTCCCAGCTTGTTCTGGGGCCTTGCAGCATTGCCTCTTGGAATCTACAATATCCTCCAGCGTTTAAGTATACCCCTCATATGTCAGCCTCAGCTACTGGGCTTCCTGTCTTTATTCGCATGGGGACAAGTGCGAATCGCTATCTATCTCTGGGACCAGAGTCAGCTGACGGTTATTCCCATAGTGCCTCCATTATTACATGGGTAAATCCCGTCTTGTGGCCTTCTTGATCGCAGGATCTGTAATGCTTATCGTTGGGGGATTGGAGGTAGGCGTTGTTTTTGCGGTTCGCCCCTCAATGAATCCTCGCGCAATCGACTTCTTTGGTATCTTTTCGTCGATCATGATTGCGGGAGGGCTACTGCCGCAATACTATGAAATATTCAAGCGTGGCGAGGTCATCGGAATTTCCATTCCGTTCATTGCGATCGACTGCCTTGGTGGCGTCTTTTCCATTGTTTCACTCGCTTTCAGACCAGAATTCGATATCAAAGCTGGAATTGCCTATTCCCTCGTCACAGTACGTCTGTTGTTGCGACACCGATAACCTGGCATTGACAATTAAAATTAGGCTTTGGATGCTGGCATAATTATTGCATCCGTCATTCTCCATCCATCTGTACGAAAGCATCTCAAATCAAAGAAAGAAAAGTACTCTCGAGAGATGACTCAAAACTCTACTACGCCGATCTGGAGGCCTACTCCGTCTATAGAACGGCAATCGCCAGAGGTGAATGTTGGAAACCATGTTTAAACAGCAGAGATCCAGATTACAGAGTGGTCTATTGGGGTATTGATGTATATAACAGCAAATATATCATATGTAGCATACATGATTAGTTTCGATTTTTGACTGCACCTCTTTCGTCATCAGTACAGACAATAGTATCATCATCAGTCCCAGCTTTCGAATGCGCACGCGAACTCGAAGCATAGGCTGTTGACTCATTTTCGTCAAACAATACCTCTTCCTCGTCTCTAATCCGTGATCCAGACCGACTCTTCGAAGACGTCGCCCTCCTATGTTGCTTGCCTGTACGCCCAGGTGCTCTTACAAATTCAGCCATTCCAGAAAGCGAACCGCTGGCGGGTTTATGCGCTCGAAGAGGTAGGCGGTAGAAATCTTCGATCTCTTCCTCCTCAACGCCTCCCAATGCCGTCTCGTAAGCGTGGTTCGTTGAGTTGCTGGGTCCTACAGGTACTCTTGAGAGAGGGAGGGAGCGGTAGGACCCCTTGCGTAGATGAGACGCGTACGAATACAATAAAAGAGCGAAATAAATCTGAATAAAAATGAGCAAAACAAAGATTAAAAAAATAGCCTCTAAACTTCGAACCTTGGACAGCCACGAGATGATGATGATGGCCGCAGCAGTGCCCTTCTCGTGATTCCAAATCTCCATCGCAGCTGCTTCACGCTGTTCAGGCGTAAGTGCAGTGGTGACATTGCTAATGTCCATCATGGCTTGCTGTGCGGCGGAATTGGCAGTGCGGCGACCATCGTGTGGGGTGTATACCCACCAAACGACAGCGAAGAAGACGGTCCAAGACGTCGAAAAGATGTGATCTGCGAAGAAAAGATGGGCAAAGTATAACGTCTGCTTTGCGTCCTCCTAAAAGCTGTTCAGAAGTCTTCCTGCAAATTTAAATCAATAAAAGCACCTCTTTCACTGCCCGTAGCCCCCACACTAAGCCAATAAGAGCAACCACAGAGTAGGCATATAGACTAAGCTGAGCAAAAGTGCCTCCAGCACCGGTGACCATGGCAATTAAGCCATAGACGCCCGCCACCTTGTTGAGGAGCTAGAACTCGGTGAGCTGATGGTCGAAACGGGTGCATCAAATTTGGACATACAGCGAAAAGCAGGGCGACAGTTACGCCTGTCTTAAGGTCCATAAACCCAAGGAAAGACGAAAATGGCCAGAGTCGCCATTCTGGACGAAGCATAAGTTTCATTGCAGGTTGACTGAAGGAGAAGAGAAGAAATGAAGCTTATGTAATTGAAGATAGGTTGACAACACTCCTTTGCAAACGATCTCTTATAACTATGGCCAACTACTTTTCAAACCACTCTCAATCGCGTTTTCTTGCAAACAGCTCATCTGCCTCACAGCCTCAATCGATTAATACCACACCACAGCCTACAGCGGCACGTCCTCGGTTGCCATCTTCAAAGCACTTTTCTACTACAGTATCGACGGCTGTAACTGCAGAACGTTCAAAAGAATCGTCTTCAATTACTAGCTCTCCAAGTACACCATCTGTGCATCCTCTTAGAAACACGTATGTTCGTAATTTCTCTGTGTCAAGCACGCTCTGGTTTTAATTCTACTTTAGATGGGTATTTTGGTTCCGTCAGCAGCGCACGCCTGGCAATAAGATCACAAGCTATGAAGACGGAATCAAGAAGATATCTGCTTTTAGTTCTGTACGTGTCATTTTGCTTTTTGAACTGCCCTTGTGCTTATTACCATCCAGGGGGAATCATTCTGGTCGTTATGGACACATCTATCACCCCCCTCTGCACTTCTTCCCACAACCGACTATCTCCTCTTCCACAGCGGGGTTCGTCGACCTGTATGGGAAGACCCTCTTAACCTCTCTGGTGGGAAATGGATCATCCGCCTGAAAAAAGGTGTTGCTGATCGCATATGGGAGGATCTTGTCTTGGCTGTCATCGGCGACCAATTCGACGAGTGCCGCACTACCGACGAGAACGAAGCTACGGGTAACTGGGACGATAAGAGTGACAGTGGCTCCGAGTGGCCAGAGATCTGTGGGTGTACGATTAGTGTCAGGCAGAGTGAGGATATTGTGAGCCTGTGGAACAAGGTGGATGCAGACCCAAAGGTTCGAGAAAAAATCAGGTTTGGCTTCCTACCAAGATTATCAGCATCATGTTAACAAACCTCCGTGTTCATATAGAGATACCCTTAGGAAGGTGTTAAACCTTCCTGCTTCTACGATCATGGAATACAAATCCAATAACGGTAAGCAGATTTTGAAAACGAAGGGGGATCCTTCTTGCTGAGCCACTCGTAGATTCGATGCAGGACAAATCGAGTTTCCGAAATTCAGCGATAGATAGGTCAACGTTGTCATGAAAATAAAAGGATTTTGGGTGTATGCAGTAAATTATCTGCTTTTTAACGAGTTTCTGTTGTAACTTGAAGCAAAACTTTAGTCTTGTATCACCTTGCCATCTTATCATCATGTGACGTACTCTGATTAGCACAGCTCTTGATCAGCACTTCATATTTATGGTCTCCAGCGGAGTACGAGTGGCCCTGAGGACTACTCGCTTTTCAACTTATAAGCATCTCTTTGCTGCGCATCCGTCACCCATAACCATTCGAACATTCCCATCACAGCACAGGACTATGTCTAACGCACAGAAGACTGATCAAGAATGGAGGGCCTTTTTGTCGCCAGAGCAAGTATGTAACATAACCGAATGACGTTATGGGCTTCGCCGACTTGTCTGCGTAGTTTAGAGTGTTGAGACAGAAGGGAACCGAGCCCGCTGGTACTGGGACATACGATCATCATTTCGAGGCAGGAGTCTATTCTTGTGCAGGCTGTGGAACACCCTTGTACAAGAGTAAGACCAAATTCAACGTGCGTAGCCAACGATTCTCTCATTAACTGATCTCAAGAACATCGCAGAGTGGATGTGGTTGGCCAGCATTCTTCGATGGTAAAGCGATATTACTTTATCAGCGCAGACGCCTTTCTAAGGGTTCATCTTGCATAGCTATTCCTGGCGCCGTTACTAGACATGAAGACAAATCCCTAGGAATGACTCGCACCGAGATTGTTTGCACTGCATGCGGTGGTCACCTTGGGCATGTTTTCAAAGGAGAAGGTTTCAAAACACCGAGTAAGTTCCAAATTTACTATAACGCTCATATCCCATTGACAATGTGATACAGCTGATGAACGGCATTGCGTGAATTCGATCTCACTGACGTTCCACGATGAGAAGTAGATGGTGATCGTTACGCGTCTTGGTATTGTGGTGAATGGTTGCTGTTAAATAGGCGTTTCTTCTTCTAAATCGTCTATGGTATATCGCATCATGATTCATGAAAGACTCTGGGATTGTAGGAAATAAACTGAGATCCAGGGGGAAACAAGAAAATCGTTCGTGGTCATAAATGTAACAGGTATTACGCGGTACTCGAAGGATACTCTGCGATTACAGATCTTGCATACTTTTCTCGAGATCATCCAGAGCAGCCTGCGACTGCTTGTACTTCGCTTCCGATTCCTAACCGATTATGTGTCATCAAAGCAGCATTCAGAAAGAGTAGGAGGACTACGACATACCTCATATTTCTTCTCCCATGCATCACGTTCTTGTTCAGCCCGTTGAACTTGGCGCTCAAAGTGCTCCGCCCTAACATCGACTTGACGTAGCCTGAAGACAAGCGAGATTGAGGTTCGATAACTAATCAGTCAAAGCAGAGATTGCGACGCGCCTCTCAGTAGTCTCCTTGAGATTCTTCTCCGCAGCATCTAACTCTTCTTCCAGAAGTTGAACCTTCCTTGTAAGTAGATCGCTCGTTTGTTTTGATTGCTCGCCTTCAGCCGAAGCGGTCTTCTGGGTGGCGAGGTTATGTTCTGCTTTCTCTAATTCGCCATCCATGACGCTAAGTTTGTGCTGCAAAGACGTAATCTCTTGGTCCTTCTCGAGAAGCGCCTGCTCGTATTTCTTGTTCTTAGCCTCGGCCTCCTCAGCGCGAGTAATTGCGTTGTCTGCTTCCGCGCGCAGCTGGTTCATTTTCTACAGAGTGGTGTGAACGGCATGAGCGAACTTTGCACAAAGATAATACCTCTTTGATTCTGTCTGTCATCGTGAAGGTCTGTCCTTGGGAGCTTGTCGTTAGCTAGATACTAGTGGTTGGTTTGAGAAAGGGTTGGCGATGATTAGATTGACAGCTTTGATATAGGTACACGGTTACGTAATCGCAGTATGTCCTTCCCCCTAAGCTGCCAAAAAGCCTGAACATGACTTATCAAGCTATTGCTAAGTACTTATCTTCCACAGTTTCTAGATAAACAGTAGCTTGATGTAATGTATAGTAAGAACATGACGAACGGCATAAAGCACGCGTCTGAGTCACTCCTGCGAATGTCGACTCCCATTATGAGTTAGAACAAGTCATCTAGCTGCTCTTCGAGCTTCTCCACCTGTAACTTAGCATTCTGATATGTCAGAGTAATTAGTTGTTACAAAAAAGTCAAAAGAGCTTTAAAAGGACTGACAAGATACTGCGTTTCCAGCATGTCTCGCTCACATTCCACACGACCTAACCTTTCGCCGAGCTGATCAACCTTTTCATCCACTAAGGCAATTCTGACGTGGATTAGCCTTGGAAAAACGTCTTTTTGTTAGCTAGCACGTACTTCTCGCCGTTGACGCGAATGGCGAGGCGCGTCTCTTCGCATTTCATGGTAAGAATAAGAATACGCTTTGTCAGGTCCAACCTTTCTTGGAGAGATTTTATCTCATTGTCTCTGTCCTTGAGAGTCGCGAGGAGTAATTGAGACTGCACATTCGCTTCCTTGAGCCGCGACACACCCTTGTCTACCTCTGTTCGGAGTCTATCCAAACCCTGTTTATACGGTCAAAGACGATTCTCCGGAAACACACGCGCATGTACCTGTCTGAGGCCTTCCATGGATGCGCAGAGTGCGCGAGTGGATCAAGGGTCCAATGGTGAACGTCGAGCTCCGTATCAAAAACATATCTACAAGTTGGTGGTAACTGAAAGGGTTGTATGATCGTGAGAAACTGAAACCCAGTTAATCGAGTCAATGATCTCCACTCAGGGCGCTTGACTAGTCTGACCGACCATCTTCGAATCTATTCTTCCTCCTAGAGGCCATCGGCATATTTAATGGCTACTACAGTACCACAAGAAGGTTCGCGATCTTTCTGTTTCCTGCAGATTATAACGTATTGAATATGCCATCATATCATTAGAACTCCCTATTCTCGAAGCTGTAATTAAGTACTTATCTTCCTCGCTCGATCTGTGGCTCTCTTTTGACCAGCTAAACATCTAGTATACGAAATAGACTGACGGCTCTCAAGAAGAATCGTGCCGAGTATGTCAAGGCCTCCGATGTTAATTCACTTTACCAGGCAGTGGTAAAACAAGGTATAATGTATTTCAATGGAATCTACAACTTTCGTACTCAATTCTGGATCTAGTAACGAAATTAAACGATGTACGTGACGACACTACGGCTTACAACAACCGCCTGGATACCACACTCGCCGATGTCTTCAGTCTCCTGTCCTTGTTTTACCTGACGATAGGCAAGACCAAGGATACCCTCGCCACGTATTGTCAGATAGCTTCAATGCGAGTGAGTAATTTTCGCCGAACACACGTTCATTCGGCTGCTCGTATGCGAAAGCGAGATTACTGATGACGATTACACAGCAAATTCTCAATCACATGAACGAATCTTCAGTTTATAATGAATCTGACCTTGGACCCTTCCATCGACGATTGAACGAATTGCGAACCATTATCCAACATGACGGGGAACACGGTAAACACCCGAAACCCCTTATCAAACTGCTAGAACGACAACTGAACGAATGCGGTATGCAGATGTCTCCGTGACCTTTTATCTGTCAACTCTGATCCAAATTCCGTACAGAGGCTATCGTAGGAATGCTCCAGGAATCTTTATCAGTTCTCCCTGTTGAGCTTGTTCCGACTCACCAGAAGCTTGTAACAATACGTCGACAATTGGTGACACTTGCAGCCAAGGAAGGTTCTCACAAGGCAGAGCTTAAGCCATTACAAGAGGAACTTCGAAAGATAGACGCGTTGAGTATCTATTCTTACCTTGCTATTTGTCCTCGAGGCCGCGTGCTGAACTTTTACCTGTACACAGGGCACGCGTTGATGGCAATTTTTTGGGACCTGGTGGAATAGTGCCAGCTTCCCAAGCAATATGCTCATCTCTTCTTGAAGAATGTTTTGAAATATCTCAAGAAATCAAGGCCAACGAGGAGTCAAAACACGTAGCTTCATCACTGAAGCCGATCTATGACCGGCTCAGTGAGCTTCGCACTGAGTTAGAGAGCCTGGTGTTGACGCATAGGTGGACCCTCAGAGAGACTGATCTGTTTAACTATTCGTTGAGTCTGCAGGAAATTGACAAGATGCGGATTGATGGCAAATTTGTCGACTCTGAAGGCAATCGGCCGCCAGGGCAATATGTCAGTTTTCTTTTATAAAGCGAGTGTTGCGTATAACTCTGACCTATTTTTCAAAAAGGTCCTATTGTACATGTTAAGACGATGTTATGGCTTAATCTATCGCCTGTTGTCTTCCAGTGAACCAGTATCAGAGGAATTAATGCCGATCGTGCGCTCTGATTTTTTTTCGCTGTTGATGACAGTCTCATTTGCCCCCCAGGCAAACAAACTTTCGACCGTAAAGAAGTGCCTGAACGAAGTGCTCAAATACGGAGGACCCTTCAGTCCCAGGGACTTATATCCAGTCAGTGTAGTGCTCACATTGCCAGCATGCTGAACCTAACACCCTTTGTAGTATCAAATCGCTCTCTTCCAGATTGATTCATTGCGACAAGATGGAAAGTTTGTCGGCGTAGATGGAACCATTCCTGAAGGCCAAGGTATTTTGATGGCCCATTTAAACGAATGTCATGAGCTCGTTGAAATGGTAGGTCTTACCTTCTGTGTTGTCGCACTTGTCATTTAATCTATAACTAGTTGAAAGAATCCATGGAAGAGCCGGAGGATGACGATGATGAAGACCTGGAGGATGATGAAGATTATGAGGATGAAGAGGAGGAGTGTTGATGATTGCGTCTTGCATTTCTGGATGCCAGTGTTTGATTTCTATCTATCGTCTCGAGTCTATTGTGAATACATTGCATTGCGGATGCGAATAATCTACAAAAACAAGTCCATACCCGCATGCTATGATGAGGGTTGCGGCGGTTGTGCAAGGGCAGCAGTGTGGGGGAAATGACTAGTCAATAGACAGACTACATTGGCCTTGGTAACCATTCCCATCAGCTGGCCTGATCGAGTGAACAATATTTGGCGTAGATTCTTAGTGGATGTTAACACCAACTTAGCTTATAGTTCGGCGGACGTACTAGCTTTTGAAACATGTTGACAACGAGCTCTTGTGGAACGTCCTTGCGAAGTTGAAGCACGACCTCTTCCAAGCTCGCGGAAAGATCAATTCTGTTTGCATCAGGTAGAAGGTGTTCTTGACGAGAGAAAGAACATTTCTTTGTCGAGTCTGAAAGAACTTCCGGTGGCAACGTTGCTAGTCGTTCGTTAGGAATGCCTTAAACGAGCGCTAAAATAGCTAAAGTCGCACCAAGAGCTTCCTTGATCTTTTCTTGTGTAGTAAATCCAATCAAGTGGTCACCTCTTACCACAGGGAACCCATTGTATTTGTGCCTTTCTAGGAGGCTAGCTGGAGCAATAATCAATATCTTATTTAGACTCGAACTCTGAATAGTTACCAAGTCCGGTAGCCGATAGATGTTCGTCATCAATGACCACCAACTGGTCGAAAGGTTTCATGATGTTTTCTCCAGTTTCGCCTTTATCGTGGTAGGTAATTGGCGGTAACCAAGGATACTTCCGTAATGCAATCCACACCGGATATATACCGTCCTTGCCAATAGCATCACCAACCCATTTGGATGTCATGACGCAAATCATGATAGGCAGAACGTGCGACAAGGCTCCAGTCAACTAAGAAGGTCTTAAGCCATGATTAGCTGTCAGTTAAAGATAATGCGTACTTCGAAAACGATAACAACCAATGATACTGAAATAAAGATTAGCCAAGTGCCATGACTGTCTATGAAACACTCACTTGTCATTCTGGTGACACCACCCAGCATGGCAGAGGCACCGAGGACCGCATAGAATCCAGGAGATACACACCTCAAAGACCTGTCAGGAGGGCAAGCAAGAAAAATCCAAGCGTCAGGGTATGCGCGATGCAGGCCTTGACTGGACAGTGGTTAGTCTGTTATACGTCGATCATAACAGAGATGAATACTCACGTCAACAGTCCAACAGCGCGTCCGATACATGCACCTATTGCAATGGTGGGCAAAAATATGCCAGCGGGTATCTAATCATGATCATGGTTGGTGAGGAGGGCGAAGAGAGAGAGGCTTGACAGAATATCCCACCATCATACCAAACGTCCAAGCGGTCAGTGCAATTTTTATCATTCCAGTCAGCAGGAGTAGAAAAACGTTTTCCCACATTGCGGTGGGACTGTAAAATCGTTGACATCCTGCGCGGGGGTTTTCTAAGACATCATAGCTTACTTGCAAAGTCCGTGATAGTCTGGTTTTGAAGGATCACATTCTTGAAAGAGGTTGGCGACTAATTCGGACGACGGCACTCTAAAAAAAGGTAAGCTGAAAGTGAAATTACTTTGTGAAACACTTGCCTTGCAAACACGACCTGAAAGCATAGATTGGTAAGGGGGGCAGCTGAAGAAAAATATGTGCTTACGCACCAGGTAGCTAATAGCAGCGGTCAATGCACTGGCACAGACTACTTCCAAGACTGGCCAATCATTCAAATAGCTATTGCGACGGTATAACGCGATTTCAACGTTGAGTCTAATCAGCAACGCTCCTAATATTCCCTATTCGCACGTTACGAACGAGCTTGACCACTGCAGAAGAATTACCACGTACGCCAATGATACCCAGACCAAGCCATGGAATCTAAAACAAGATGAACAATCTTTCAGACTAAATGAAAGAATCCATACAAGCTCAAATGCCCGCCACACGTCCACGCCGTTATTAACCTAAGAATTCCATGTCAATGCGAATGGACCCACAGTAAAACTGACCATACCTGGAAAAGCACGAGCTTTGCAGTACCAAACGGATTGACCCATTGTAAAGAAACGGCCGCAACAGCAGAAGCCACAAAGGCCCTCCACATCACGTCTGTTTCACTGGCAAAGGTATCAAGCTCTGCTAAGATGTAAAACCACATAGTAATCTCGTATTACGAAGCTCTTACCTTCGAGGCCAAACAGTACGCCTCCAAGAGGGCTACCGAAGGCGACAGAAACGCCTGCTGCCGCTGCCGCCGCCAGAAGTTTTCGCTTCTGGGCTAATAAACAGAAATTTTAACAGAGTGAACACTCAATATGTAATATGCACAGCTCGACCTTCATTGTGGCTGAATTGTCTGAACAGCCGAGAAAGCCCAAATGCCATGCAACAAGCTACATGAACAAGAGGTCCCTGAAAAAAATGTCAATTTCACATTCATGACCTGCTGTATTACCTTACCTCTTTTCCCAAAGAAAGTCCAGATGCAACAGCAAGTGCAAGACCAAGAGCCTTGATGAGGAGCGTCCACGGCGATAGAAATGCATCGAAGACGTAACCTCCAAGAATCTAGAAAAGCGTTTGGATTCGGGAGAATGACATTTTTCCTACTTAGCGTACCGCTTTAATTTCTGGAACTTCATTGAAACTGTTAGTAGAGATACAGCAACGTTAAGGTAATGGGGCAAGCTGACTTCCGGTGTGAAATGCACTGAAGCATGCGCGATTAATCAATGAAAACGGACATGCAGACTAGTAAACTCACTAAGGGGCGTATGTCTGAACTAGAAAAGATGCGCTACTCGCAAATGCGATCTGATGCATTTATGAAATCGCGTTGAGGGCAAGTTATTGAGTTACGCACCGCGAGAACGACGTATATAAAACACTGCAGCAATGATTGACCAAAGATAGACCGCACATGGAAGAATTCACTCCATGTGAGCCATTCGACGCATTTCTCGCCAGCTGAAGAGCATCAACTCAGATGTTGCGATAAAGCAATGCAGATGAACGCACGGTCCAAGCCACTACAGCACGCGACTTGGTTGTAAAAGAATCCGTAGGAACAGTGACCTTCTCGTAGATCCCCAAGCCTATGCAGAGGAAATATTGAGATGCTTGAAATGAAAAGATAGTCACGACATGCCATTTCACTAGTACATCCAGCCACGCGCCAGTGATTCCGATTCCCATGCCAGTCAATATAACGACGAACCATAGCCGTGAAGACTCTAGTAGAGGTAGAAGGATACCACGCACTCCTGCCTGTGTTTTCAAATGGTGAATTCTTTTCCGCTCAATTGACTCTTCGTGAAGCCAGTCAATAGAGCTGCCATCCTTGTAACTTCGAGGAACTTTCGCGGTTTCTCGTAAGCGCCCGTCCTCTGTTAACTCATACGTTTCCGCGTCCGAAATGGGTCCATCTCGAGGTGGATATCTCCTGCTCCTCTCCAAGGGCATGGCTGTCGACTCTTGAGGTCGTGTTTGGTGATCAAGCAATGATGTATTCCAGTTTCGAAATAACCAGCGCCAAATACCACGCGCGTCATGTCTTTCACACAGCCAGCGAATACGGCTACCGGTCTTTCCAGACCTTCAACCGCATCTTATTCTGCAGAAAATGCGCAATCTATGTCAAACATTCTCCTTACACCGCTAAATGACCTCCAGGCGCTCTCTCATACCCTTTTCTTATCTCTTTCGCCAGCCCAAACGAAACCACCGCCTCCACCCACACTCGCCGCGTTTTTAGAATGCGACAAGGCTCTTTCTGCTGCTATTAATTTGGCGCATAAGCACCAAATAAAACAGCGCAGGATAGACGCGCTAGAGCAGGAAATATTGGAACTTGAAACTAGATGGCGTGAAATTGCATCGGCATTGGAAGACGGCAAGAGAGAGCTTGAGGACATGATAGAGGAAGGTGATGAGAGGATAAAAGCCATCGAGCATTCCAGAAAAGGTGCGTGGAGGCTGATCATTGGTCGCTGTGTCTGCTAAAGAGGTCGTTGGTCAGCTGCTGTCCCCTATCCTGAGTTACTCGCATATGCTCAGAGCATCAGTGCATTCACCTCCGCACCTCCCAACATGCCAGACCTTTCTCTTCCAGGCCAATCCTCCCTTTTCTTTCCACCTTTCCCAAACGAAGAGAAAATGCGACGTGGTCGTCTCAATGCCGAGGCCCCATTGGGTCTACTCGGAGAGACACATTCAGTGGGCAGACGTGAGCTATGAGTTCCCTTTATCTTTTTGAATGATTTAATTGACACTATTCTCAGCGCCGACTATCTCACCCAAAGTCAACGAACTGGATCAGCAGCATGGAGGAAATATATATCGACAAGATTTACGTGGCCCACAACCTCAGTTCTTCGATTTCGATTTGGATTTGAATCCAGATTTATGATTATGTATTTGGGCCTCTTTCCATGCGTTTGTCCGAAGTCGTGCTACCGCGTCCACCTCACACAAAATATTCAAGATCTCGTGTAACATCTTGTCCTGCCTCTATGCTAGACGCGCTACTCTACTGGATATCAACTTTGTTGTTGGGAAGACATTTTCAACTGCCGTATCCGCTGGGCTATATCCTCCCCAATCTTGGCGACTTTACTCGTTTTCTGTCTTTCTCGTCCCCCTACAAATCCCTCAGCATACTTTTCGAGCTGCCTGCGGAAGCCGCTGTTTGGACAAACAATTCCACGCTTTGACTGTATGTGTACAGTGGCTTCTCCTGCAGGCATTCCGGAGGATGCGATGAGGTAGGCAATTACGACCGTAGCACTGCGACTGATCCCCTGGAAGCAGTGAACCTACGCCACATTAAGTTGGACAGGAAAACTCAAAAGCTTGGATTGCTCACAAGGATCTTATTTTCCTCATTCTCAGCGAGCGCCGAGGTTATGAAGTTCGTGGTTGCAGGAAGACATGATAGGATATCAGCATCTGGTTTATCTTCCAGGGAAATATAAAGTCTGTGTTCAGGCGGTATTATGTCCGGAATGGGCGGACTGTGTTCCAAGATTGAAACAACATGAGTTATGCCAAGTCGAATAAGCTCTTCGCGATTCTTGGCAGTGTATATGCCCGAAAGATACAATCTAGGCACGATAAGACTAGGAGCCCGACCGAAACGTGAGCCTGGAGAAGGATTTTTGGTATCTGGTGGCATAGCTGCGGTTAGGGCAGCGCGCCATTTGGGCGACGGAAACGACAACATGATTGATGATGGGGAAAGGAAAGCTGTATACAAGCAAATTGAAACTGAAGCGCCTTGAACGCCATGCTACCGCCCCTGAACGTAAAAAATCCGGTCCGAAGAACCGATTAATAGTCAAGAGGCTCATACGAAGAGCTTTGCAGATGACACTTTTGAAGGATGAATTTAGAAGCTTAAGCTCTTGAGGCTTGATATCACTCTGCCTTTACAAATTCCTTGCAGGTAGTAACGGGATATGCAATAACTGTTTGGGGTGGTGTAATGACTCTGAAGTCTGAACGAAGGCGGAGAGCACTAAGATACATGAAATCAACCGATTGAGCTGTAACTTGACTCCATATGTGTAATCGGTAGCTACAGTCACGGAGGACGCTTGAACCGATCCAGAGCAGATGGTTTCCGTTGTTCTTCACCACCATTCTTTGCTGCAATGCGCGCTCTCAATTTTTCCTCCCTCTGTTTTTGTAGCTTCTTTCGTATAGCCACCTAGGTGCATGATCAGAGAATATCCTCGAACTGAAAAAAAAGACTGTACCGCGGCAGGATCGATAACATTTTTGCGTTGCTTTCGAAGATATCTGGAGCTATTAAGTACTTGTGGTAAAGGAATAAATGAACCAATTCACCTCTTAAGGCTCTTGCCCTTTCCTCGCTGCCTTCGTCGCTCCCTTTCTTCCCTCGATAGCTTCTTTCCGTTATCATCAACTTCATCGTCACTGACCTCCTCCGTTTCGTCGGCTTTGCCCGACACTTTCAGTCGCTCCAGGCGCGATAGTCTAGCAAAGGGCACATCGGCCGGCTTCCCATCCGTTGTCGTTGTCGTTAGCTTCGACGGTGGCGCCAGAGAACCCACGAACTCTGGATCGAGAGTTATCAAGTCTGGTTGAATCTATGGCAGGACAGTCAGAAGCGAGGGCATAATTTGTGAAGGAACAACAAACCTTGTCCAGAAGAGCCTTGACCTCCTTTTCACGTCGAGCCTTCTTGTTTTCGAAAGGATCAGCCTCAGAGCTGTCGAAGTTGGGCTCGCCAGCACCAGGCACAATGATGCTGGACAAACCAGCCGCATGTCCAATGGTAAGAACATCCTGGAATGGCGCAAAGCGTACGGATGTCAGGGGTCGATGAGGGATAGGATGTGTCAAATATAGGGGAGGGGGAGCCTTTGTGTGCATTGGAGTTTGTATTGAAGGTCGTGTGTAAATCTTTGCCCAGGGTCAGCGTTGTGATTATTGGAATATATTGAACTTACATTCACGCTGCCGCCGCTCGCCACCGCCAGCGCCCCTTTCGCACTCCATTCTAGCTCAACATCGCCTCCACTGCGTACAGTCCAGTCCCGTACAGCACCCTTCCAATTCCTGCAATCCCACACTTTCACCGTCCCATCTCGACCTGCCGTCGCCATATAGCGTCCACCTTGACTGGGATCGACACTAACACTTAGCACGGGTCCCATATGGGCCAGGAGTTGCACTGCGGGATGGGGCAGATTTGGTGTCCAAAGTGTTACGCAACCGTTCTGGTGCCCAAGATGGATCACGGCATTATGCTGGTTTTGAGTCATCACATTACATGCCCCAAGTTTTGTACGATGTTCAACTAGAAGCTGACCCGTGGATGTATCCTGGTATTTGAGGTATCCAGAGTTACCCTAAATCCAGAATAAAATTAGAACAGGACGAGAAATTATGGAAAACGAAACTCACAACGCTCGCAAGCAGCCAGTGATAAGGAAGGAATTCGAGCCGTGTGGGTTCTATGTGTGACTTCAAGCAATGGAGTTCAACACCATCACGATCGTAAATGAAGACATATTTTTTCTGTGCGACAGCATAATGAGATTGATCGTGGAGGAACCTAGAAGTGTTCTCAGTTCCAGGACCAAAAATCAAGCGAAAAAATCATACGTGATGTCTCTGCATGTTTCTTGGAGTTGTAGTTCTGAGTGCAAGGTCCCTGTTAACCAGTCGAAGGTCGCAACATGGCCGGTTCGGCCAGCTATCGCAAGGTGTCTAGCAAGAAGGCCATGAACAAGATTGAAGCGAAGGTAAAATACTTGAACGCACCGTCCGTTCCTAGTGTATCTTGATCGATATGGACCACCATCCAGTGTCCACTCCTTTCTACCTTTCGCAGCCTCCTGACCTGCGCCCTGGATAATCTCGTCCTGTCCCACTCGCCACGTTCGTTCCATTTCTCCCTCAAGCTCAATCTTCCCCGCGTCATCTGCCAGTAGCATCTCTGCATCCTCCAGAAGGGCTTTAGCACGGCTTGCCTGCGCAGCGTGTCGGTTCAGTTCTAATCGCAGCTTTTTATTGGCGATATGCGAATAAGTGGACTCGGCATCCGGAAGCTTGCTGAAAGATTTTGGTACAGAAGTATGTTTAGCCACCGAATGAAGAGTTTGATCTGCGTCGGAGGTAGCTTTAGGCTTTTTAGGATGGAAAGCCTTTCTTTTCTTGCCCAGAGGCTGGATAGCGTCTGCCTTCGCGAGGAGAGAATCCATTCTGCAGCAGAGCGGGTGTGATCGTGAAACAGCAAGGCCACAGAAAAGATGTAATGAAACTTGGTCAACGAATGTCAAGGGCTTCGCTCAAATTGCAGCACCTCGTTCTTCGAGAGCCAAGGTTGCTGGTACGCGCCTAAACACAAATTTCAGAAATAGTGGTCATGTGACAAATTTGATGGGCCATAAGAGCGCTGCATTTTCTGCGGCGTACGTTGAAATGCTACAGTGATAGTCTTTGGGTAACATTTCGCCCAGGCCACTCATTCATGGCCAGCTGGACGCGTGTTCTAGACAATGGTAAAGCCTAATAGATTTTCGATGGCCCTTGCTTGGCCAGGAGCCCTGTCTGGTATAAAACCCTCAGCAAAAGGATTAGTTGTCGCACCATCAACCCTCCTTTCTTGGAATCATGGCTCAGACTGTCTTCAGCATTCAAGAGTATCTCGACAACGCCTCTTTTCCCGCATTTTGCAAATCTTTCAGCAAAGTATTCACGACGGCACGCAAGATGAACGCCTTGCCATGGCCCCAGTATGCAGAGCTTCAGGTGGCCCCTGGAACGAGGCTTCTTAAGCGTGTCATCCGGACGGAAAATATCAAATTCGTCAATCTGGTTATGCAATGTGAGTCTTGGACGCCCTAGGATATCGATTGCCCTACATTTTCTGTCTTCAGATTTGGATAACATCGATGCACCATTGATTGATGTCGCGAAATTTGCAGGCCAGGACTGTCCTTTGCGATTGCCTAGCCGGGGATATGTCACTTACCAACAAAGAGACGCGAATTTCTTTAGGCAAATCGACAACGAGCAGAAGTTCTGCGAACTTATGGAATATTATGTCCTCCACACGGTCTCGGAAACCCTGCGATGGATTAAGGGTTATCCGCTTGGTTCGCCCGAGGCAGCGGCTCTCAAGTTTCAGAAGGCATCTCACCTCCGTTTGGCTCATCATGGTCGATGGGATATCATGGCTTTGGTGAATATTTGACCCTTCTTTCAAACGACTCTTATTTATCGGATCTAGCCTGGGTCATCGTCACGCCCCTTTCCTTTCTTTGTCTTCTTCATCTCTCCAGAACATTTTGGTGTAGATGACATGATACGCTTCTCTGATCCCCGCACTGTGTGTATGCTCTTTGTCTCAAGCTCTTGTATTGAAAAGTGTCTTAGTTTGAGTTACGGACTGGGGAAAATCAGCTTGATAAACCATCTACTATGGAAGATACACTCTGGGCTGTGGTAAGTTGGTTCTTTATCTATGTCTCTTTTCCACTGGACCATGTTTATCTCGTTCTTGCGTCTTTACCCCTCTCTGTGCTGCCCAAATCTTACAATTGAAATTTACACCTACAGATCCATGATACTTGCAAGCATAAAGGTCGTTTTTTTGCAGTCACGAATTACACTCGCTGGACATTCGGTGAGCTCAGTTCAGGTGGGTAATATCTGCCTCAAAGCGTTGTTATGAATATAACAACTTTATTTTCGGATTTCCTGCAGATGACACAGCTAGCTGTATCACGTTTCCATTTGAGGTACCAATTCAAAACTTGTGGAATGGGGCCACTACAGAACCAATACATCTGGGATGCAACACCTTAGATATGCTGGTGTTCTGGGTTGACTGGGCATTACGGCGGCAAGTCCCAGCATCATGAATAGCCTATAGACGATAGGCTTATATCACGACAATTAATGGGACTGATTGAAAATTAGACCAGTAATATGTACTAGTAGATGGCTTGTAGATTTTAACGTTATGTTACTTGTATGGGTCCTTTTGGTTGTTGCGTATTTGGCTTACAATGATTCCTTGAGCGTGAACGTTGAACGTTTGAACTTGAAACCTGCATGCTTAAACTCCTGTTTCACTGACACTTTCTTAAGCTACAAGAGCTGCCACAAACATTACAAGACTCCCTTCCTTCTAGTGACGATATGTCTCGTAGAGCACAACAAGTCGCAGAATCAATGATTCAGACCTTCGTCTGGTGGATAATTGGGTACGTAGTTTCAGCCTGCTAGTGGCTACCGAGGAGTCAAATTATATCCACGTCTTAAGGTACGGTTGGTATTGTATGACCCTCAAAGTCGGTTGTGAGTATTTGTTATCAGGTTTTCTAACGTATGACTGACGGCTGTATATTAGTTGGCTGGCTCATCCTTCGACACGAAAGGCGGTATTGGGGAGGTGAGGAAAATCTTCTTGCTTTCCATTCACTTGGTTGGCCTTTTGACGCCGGTTATGTCGTTGAATCAAGCCTTGTATATCGTCGTCGTGAATATTCTGGTAGCAACAACTTCGGCGCTGTATTTCTTGCTCTGCAGTGACCGAAAAACACACAGCGTGCCTCGCTTCCCCCTTCCCGATGTATTGAAGCTCACAGAACCCTACGAGTGCATGAACTCAAGAGGCGATCTGGATATTTGTCGTAAAGGAGGATGTCGCGGCGCGTGGAAACCGCCAAGGACTCACCATTGCTCTGCATGCGGAGTATGTCGTGTTGACTTTGATCACCATTGTCCATGGGTGCGTTCGCGCCTGTTGTCCTTCGACTACCTTCTTGAATCGAATGATCTCTTAACAGCTAGGCAATTGTGTTACTGCCTCTCGGATGAAACTTTTCCTAGCCTTTCTGTCTATTACTCCAATAGCTGTTGTCTTTGCCATTGCGCCCTTCTCCCGCACTCTGCTGCACCATGTCTATCTGGCACTTCGGGTGTCAAGAAGTGATACTTGGGCGCAACAGAACTGGTGGGACTGGTATGGGTCATGGATTTTATTCGGTGGGCCTTTTGGCCGCTGGCTTTGGGGAATAGTCATAGGCTTCAGGATACTGAAGTCTCAAGGTGGTCGAGATATACTCTTCCAGGGGAATTCGTTGAAAAACCTCACCTGCGACTGCTCCTCTTGGTCTTTCCTGCTATAGTGCTCTCGATGTTTGCTTTTGTAAGTTATCTATTCAACGGTGTACCAATCTGTCAGTCCAACCTTGTTCAGGGCATGTGCATCATGACAACAAGGTATGTGCTTGTGGGCACAACGACCCTTGAAAATATGGGGCCCAGCGACCGTGTAAGGCCACAAGCGCGGCACCTTTGTATTCCAGCTTCCTGTGGAAGTCCTATCTCAATTTACAAGATCAGTGACGGTGAAGGTATTTACGACCTAGGACTTCACGTGAATTGGCAGGTCTTCATGGAGACTCCCTTCTTTTCGAAAGAATACAGGTTCGAATGTTATGTTGCACGTATAAGCCTTTCATTTCCTTATCAATATGTTACAGTGTATACAAATGGCCAAAAATCAACCCTCAAGTTCTGCAGCGATGCCGTAAATCACCTTGACGATGTTAGTTCGATTCCTTACGAAGGCGCGGTTCCTGGGGAAACCCTTCAGTAAATTTTGCATATAAGCCGGGCATCCTTACCTTGGTTACCGCATCCCACTGACGGCCAGTTGGGAGCAGTCTCTCCCGTGATGCATGATCCATTCCAAAGCGAGCTTCCGTCGGTACCCGACCACTCACTGCATGATACTTCCTCAAAGCTGCCGGTTAAAGCTCCATGACCTGATGGGAAGAATGCCGCTGCTCCTCCGGTATCCTGACAGATATCGAAGCTACATAACCGCCTTGAATGTCCATAATTTAAACTATAGCTCTGGGCTTACTGGAATGGCATTCCGTATTCATTGGTTGGGTCACTTGTTGTTTGCGCACACCATACCTGAATGAATCTCAGTACGCTGAAACGAATAACATGTTTAGGCAATTTACCGCATTTCCTGCGACGGGGCTACATGATTTTTCAGCGAAACGCGCAATGTTGACGAAGCCTGCAGAAAACGTACCACATGTCCGTTACTTTGACTACGATGGAGTAGAATGGACCAGTGTAAGATGTGTCGTACGGGTCTTCTGCTCCAGTAAGGGCAAAACAGCGACCGCAAGCGTCTCCAGGACCTAGGCTGGGTACGGAGCCGAAGGAAAGCTGATTCATGGCTGCGGTGTATCCTGACGCGGCTACTCCACAAGCTGTACCACCACGTTAGCTCTACTACTCAACAAAAAAAAATTGTCGAGCTCACCCGGATCGCTGCAGCCACTGTAGTACGTGAATGAAGAGGATCCAGATGCCTGTTGGATATAACCTCCAGAATCGGTGGCGGTGGACGACGCCGACGAGGACGCAGAGGTGCTGGTGCTGGTGGTGCTGGTGGTGCTGGTGCTGGTGCTGGTGCTGCTAGAGCTAGAGCTAGAGCTAGAAGTAGTTCCTGAGCTCGAGGCCTGATATGGTGAGCTCGGTATCTTCAGTGTGCGACGGTCGACTTACCGGGAGACATTGCGAGTAGTAAGGATTGCTGTATGTGCAAACCCAGCCAGAAACACAGGTCTGTCAATGAGTTAGTACAAATAAATGTTTAGTGTTGGAGAGCAGTACGGTTGCCCCTGTCCATCCAGAACCTCCGCCTGCACAGATACAGACGGGTGAGTGAAAAATTAAAACACAATAAAGAAAGGCTAACACTGTGCGTAACCAGCAGCCTGGGCTCTAGCGAAAGGGATCAAAACGAGTAAGCCAGCGAAGGAAAGAGCGAGTTTTCCCATCATGTGCTGATCTTGAGATAGTACATTTTTCATCGCATTTTATAACAGGTGAACTGAAAAAGTTCGGAAAGACCAGGGCCTTCCGTCATAAACCCGACGTACTCACCAGGCACTTGAAGCGGGATGGTTGCGTCACATGTCTGTTTCATGAAGGGTATGAAACGTTACAATAATATCTTTCAAGCCATTTGACCTTCTATTTTAAAAGGTTGATTTCTATGAAGAATGCCTCCTTTCTTGCCATGAGTGACGGCAAAATGAAAGGGATAACAGCAACTCGTAGTCTTTGGGAAAAACAGACTTTGGCAGTCAGGTCTACAAACCCACGAAATTTCATGCAGATCCGTGTTATTGACACCGTTTCACGCAGTGCGAGGTTTATCCATACGAATATATCTATATTCTTGATTCCGAGAAGTCCTGAGGTCATCTCTGGTTCTCGGGCTATGCATATTAATAATTCAGATTCATGCGGGCTTAAACCAGGTAGCGCCAGCCAAAGTTATATCGAGTTTTGCCACATTCTACTACTACTTTTTCACGGACGTGAAAGGTACTCTTATTGATGACTACCGTGTCAGCCTTACCTCCGAAGACTGAGCGCCCCCCTCTCCCCAAGCATTTCTTCCGATATTGCCAAGGACTTTCTGATCAACCCCGTGTTCTTCAGCGAATGCCAGTGAAAGAGGCGTACGTTTGTCGGCTTATTCACTACGGTCACAGAAGACTGGACGTGCTTGAAGATTATACGCCTTTGTCCCCGCACTAATCACGAGACGGCTGGCTTCGAACTCACGTCTGCCACCGGAATCCTTCCACACGGCCGGAATTCTGTCAAAGTTGAGGGAAATTCTCAATTACACCATATGTTCCTCCAAACAATATCGTAATGGTGTGCACATCGCACAAGGTTCAACCGATGGCAGACCGGCGTTGTTCGACTAGCACCCAAGGGACCCACGACGCTCAGATATCGAACTGTCATGGACCTGTGCGGAGCCTTCGAGAAGGTTGTCAATGGTCTCGGAATTCATCAAAATAGTAATTACTGGCAAATTTTCGGAGGCAAATGCGTTATCTAAGGTCGGATTTAGGAAATCATAGGCTCTTTCGACTTTTGCCCTTGAATATTCCCTTCTCTTATGAAGGCGCTGTCCCTGCAAAGAGCCTCAGCAACTGTCGAATTGTTCGATTTTGAGTTTCTTACCCTGGTTGCCACACCCCACTGATGGCCAGTTAGCAGCAGTCTCTCCGCTTAGGCAAGCGCCAGTCCAAAGATCGCTACCGTCGCTCCCTGACCACTCGCTGCACGACACCTCCGTAAACGTACCCGTCAGTGCGCCATGGCCTGATGGGAAGAATGCAGCAGAACCTCCGGTATCTTGGCAAATGTCGAAGCTATACAAGACCCTTCGACGACCCTTCTTATTAATTTCAGCTCTGAACTTACTGGAATGGCTGTCCGTATTCGTTGGTCAAATCACTTGTCGTTTGTGCACACCACACCTCGACAACGAAACTTAAATTAGTGCACTGTAACAGGCGAGTTGGCCCTTCGACTTACTGCATTCCCGCTAACCGGGCTGTATGGTTGTTTCAGTGAACTTGATCTCCCTGAAGTCGACGACAGACATACCACATATCGGTAACTTTCACAACAATGGAGTAAAATGGCCCGGTGTACGATGTATCGTACGGGTCTGCCGATCCACACCGTGGTCGTCGCGACGGTTGATGATCAACCAGGAAAATCAACCGTGACATGAGGAACTTTCAACCCGACCGTGG
>JABAJV010000126.1:12355-29484 GCA_018854895.1 Tricholoma furcatifolium
TCTTACTAGGGTGATCTCGCAAGTCAAGGACCAGATCAGAATGAACATTAACCGAGGCTATGGCATATGTATGATGTTGGCTTTGTAGTCTTTTGTAGTACGAAGTGGTAGAACAATGGAGGTCATTGACAAGATTAGATTCAAACGAAGTTGATCCGATCTTATCTTGCTTGTCTCTTGTTTACCTGTGCCTTGATCTCCTCTCCTTGAACTGTTGCTGCCACCTCCGACATGGCTCTTTCTATGGATGAAGAGGTTCGCCTCTACTCTACTAACGCTGAACGGGAGAAATACAATAACCTCGCTACTCTTTTCGGAATTATCGTTGCTCTCGATTACCTGGAGCGTGCATTCGTTCGCGATTCAATCACCGCAGCCGAGTATGTCCAGCGCGCTTCAGAGCTTAGATTTTGACTCAGTTATACGAAAGAGATATTCGCCAGCATGCACGCGACTAATTGCGCAATACAAAACTATTATGAAGTTAGTGAGAGATAGCGTGCCTTCGATAGAGGAATTTATGACGAGATACCGAGTCCGTACTATCTTATTACCTCTAAGCATCACTGTCTTAAATTCAGCCTTTCTAGATGGATAATCCTGCTGCACTACATCGGCTGAAAGTTGGTGTCCCAGCAACAGTTGAACACTCTAGCGATGCAGGGCCAGAGACTGGCAAGTGGGTGGCAGAGACAACAGAGGTGATACACAGATCCTCCTAGATCAGAACCCTTTCTGACTCTTTCTTAGAGCTTCATTACTTTCATGGATGCCCTGAAACTACAGATGCGAGCGAAGGACCAACTTCATCCTCTTCTGCAAGGACTGGTGACAGGGTACGCTCGGTTTAAGGGGAGTAAGGACTGGGAAGGCCGTAGCAGGATGATCTCATGGTTCGTGGATGTACCCTTGCTCTATAATTCTGTGGCTAATTTTGCATCAGGCTTATTACTCTCAACGGCATGAAAGCTTCGGAAGAACTTACCGAGGAGCAAACACGACAGGTTTGTCTTTTGAGTTCTTTTTAACCTTCCTAGTGCCGCTAAACTACCGGCCAGCTTTTGTTCGACGTTGACTACGCGTATGCAGAATTTTTCAGGAGTTTAAGCGGCAAGGATGATGCACATTAGGACTAAAAAATATCTTTGGGGCATGGTAACGCTGGTGAACCCAAAGCAATCGCAAAGAAACTCAAAGCATCGAAATTTAGAGTGAGATGGTTGAATAAGGAACGAAGCAGCATGAACTGAATGGCACCCTACCTACTACCGCATGCTGCTTATATATCTGTATTTCTATAGTTCTTTGAACTGTTCAGGGATATTCTGATTGGCGCTCAGTCAAGCGTCTACTTCAGTAGCGTACAGACACCACATGCATCCTTATAAATCCACACAACCACTATTCTTTTAATTACATATAATATTTTATCTCATCCCCACGCCTTCAAACTAAGTCGCGAAAGATGTATAGTAAATGTCCGTTTTCTTACAAAAGTTCGATAGTGCCTCGTTCAGTGGAAATGACAGCAGCAACCTTGCTTTCAAAGTCAAATAGACTCCCTCCACGGTATGCAACGATATCTCGGACTTTAGTAACGCCAAATGCGCGATCCAGATTCGTTGTTGCAATCTGTAATGCTTGATTCTTGCTCATGGTGCCATTCGATTCCAAGGCGACCTACAGTTGGGCGTGAGAAGAGAAAGAAAAAGGTTGAGAGGGACACTAGGAACTTACCCAAGCGAGGTTGAAACGAGCATTGTGAGCATCAAAGTCATCGCGAACACCGATGGCGACGTTGACATTCTTGGCAAGTAATGCAGTGACAGCGCTGTCACGGGAAAGCGGGGGGCCAGGAAGACTGCGAGAAAAGACCTGAATATCGCAGCAAGTATTAGAGAAGGAAAGACTCACATCCGGCGGTTCTCCCAAGCTCCAGGATAAGGTCTGGGAGACGTTATGACGACGCTCACACCAGCCTCGCCGATCTCCTCGGCGAGGAGATGTGCCTCCGCTGCCCCGGTGAAGGTCAAACGAAGGGTGTTCCCACTCTTGCTGTCATACTCTGACTTGAGTCTGAGCAATGTAGACATGATATCAGCGTTGTCGACGTCAACAACCAAGGGAATTTCGCCCTGAAAGTGTATCAGAATGATGTTTCCAATGTTATAGATAAGGCAAACCGTTTGGACGCGTTGCCAGACATCTGTCGTTGAGTGATACAGCAACCTGCGTAACGTTGCGACCTGCGTGCTAACACTGACATCAAACTGTTGACTGAGGGCCATATGCAGCGCGGTCTCTTCATGGGTGATGGCTCCTTTGTCCAATGCATTCGATGCACCAGTGTCGAAGGTTGCAGAAAGTCCGGCCAAGAATCCATTCGCAATGGGTGCGGTGATAGCACGGGTAACACCAGAGCGGTATGCTAACCTGAAAAGACAGTCAGGATTAGTTAACCGCAGGCATGAAGCAGAAACAAGATCTAACAAAGTATTACGACCTTCGAACTGAAGGCCGTCCACAGCACGAATGACAGCATCGTCCCCTCCAGCGATAGTTGGTACTGTTCCAGTAAGTGGGTCCTTAACAGCCCCATCTGAAGTTGATGGCTCCAAAAGGATCTCCACGAGTCCCAACGGCGATCCGAATGTGGTCAGGCCAGGTGCAAGCGACCCACCCCAGAGATCGACAACCTCGTGGACATGGTCATCTTCGCACAACTTCGCGTTCTCGCCAGCACAAAGCACTATCGACCCATCACGAACAACTACCGAATGTACGTTCTCGGAATGCGCGTCGTCTTCATTGATCAAGGCGTGGACATCGCCATTGTCATCCTGGACCCACGCAGTCTTCACCCCGATGAACTTCACTCCACGATCAGTGGATGGGGGTCGTGCTCCGTCTTGCGTCCAAGGCTCATCCCAACGGACTTTGCGCCCACGAAGGGGTGGTACGCCTTCGTATTCAACAGCCTGACGGGCTTCGCGGTCCCATTTCGGCGTTTTCGGTGCTTGTTGCAACTCATCGGGCTTCACCAAGACCTGGGGATCCGATAACTGGGCAATACCGTCAATGTAGACTTGCACAGGTGTCGCTCCGAGCGCGAGGGGATGTGAGTCCCAGATCACGACATCTGTTGACATAAAAAGTCAGTGGTAGACGGTCAGATGAGAATTAAGCTTACCCGCATCGTAGCCAGTATCTAGCATCCCGATTCGATGCCCCAGACCCGCAGCCCTAGCAGGCGTCGAAGTGATGGATGCGAGTGCAAGGTTCTCAGCGAGGCCGTAATAATGAGCTTGTTGCGCTTCGTATACGAGATATCGGCTGTTAAGCACCGGATGGTCGGACTAATATGAAGTCAATAAAAGCACACGATATGACGGAACAGGTATGGATCTACCTTCATAACTACAGGAATCCCATGCTCAGCGAGGACTCTGGGAGCAAACTCGGAGTTGCGATATGCTTCGCGCTTTTTCCTGAGGTTTATATGAAAATTACTACAAATGCTACACGAAGAGGATGCAGCTCACCTTGCGTTGCTTGCAAAGAGTGCCATCGATGGGACCCCACCCTGAGCAAAAATGGTTTCAGATAATGGAAAGGGAATGGTAGGGTGATTACCGTACCCATGTCTTCTTCAGAAGATCAGGGACAAGATAAGTCTCTCCCGCGTGATGGTACGATGCGATAGGGAATTTGAACTCGTTGGATAGCTGGGTATGCGAGGGTCAGGCGAGGAAAATAGGAAATGTGCGACGATAATTTTACGAACCCGGACAATAGCATCCAAGTCAACAGCCTATCATATTCATGAGATTATGATCCATGGTCAAGCTCCTCAGCCTACCTCATAACAATGCACCGCAAGCTGCCCAAAATCCATAAATATTTTAATGGAACAAATGCAGGAGAGATATTCATACCTTAACGCGCCCTCTAAGAACGTCAACCAACGCCTCCCATTGCAAATCCTGCGGGAATGCGCCGAGAGAGGCTACACTATTAGACGATGACCACGGCAACCAACTGCGCTGCTGAACACTTTCAACTCGTGCACAGAATGCGTCTTGAGCATCGCGGATCTTGCGAGCCGACTCGTAGGCTTCCCGGAATTTCCACGCAGAGTCCATGCGGGTTTGGGAGTAGGTTCGGGATGGATTCTCACCTAAAACGCGAATGGGTTCATGAGATTTATCAAGAATGGTGGGGGGATGTGCCTACCACAGGCATGCCTTGTTGGAACATATCAGCGTATTTAGTTTTGAATAGATGTTGGGAACCTCACTTCATGTGTCTCCAATGATGATGGTCCGAAGTCTGGTTAGCAAGTAGGGTCTGAGGAGGTTCAAGGACTTTCGAAATTGCCGACCTCTCCTCGGTGGGGCGTAATTTAATTAGGAAAGACTGTCCACCTATTTCAATGGTCATTTTGAGAAAGAAAACGTATGGTAACGCAGGTCTTACCGATATTGTTGGCGCTTCCGGGGAGGATTTGGGCAGTGGTAACACCGCCTGCAATCGTTAGCGCATAAGCCTCGTCATGCGTATTCAATCCGTCGATGCTGCGAAGCCAGGGAAGGATCGGAGCTTTTCTGGAGTTGGTATCCGCAGATCCTGGCATAGATATTATAAGAAATAATAAAGGTAGGAGAGGGTAGGAACATACCTTTGAGGTAAGGAGCACTCGAAAGCCCAAGGTGCGAATGCAAGTCCACAATACCTGGCGTGACCCATCTTCCTTCCGCATCGACCACATCAATTCGTTTCGCAGGACTTGCAGCTTTCACTCGGACAAGGGTATCCCGAGAGACACGACCAATAGATACGACTACTCCCTTATCCAACAAAATGTCTCCATAGATAACCTCCGTCCCGTTATTTACCCCTGTCCAGATTTTCGCGTTCTGGATGAGAGTGGGCGCAGTACTAACGACGTGTCGATCCGATCCCTTTGCAACTCGGCTTGCAGGATCATACGAAGGTCCTGGGCCAGCAGGCGTCGCAATTGCTGCACACTGTGCAACTGCGCGTTCAAGGTGGTCCACATTTGGTCCCTCGACTAAAAACGACTTATAGAGCAACGACGCGGTCACGAGGAATGCCAGGACGTGAAAACGACGCCATATCTTGCTGCCAGACCCCATAGATAGAGCCGGATGTTGAGGAGGCTTCATGGGTGAGATGATACACGCCAAAATGGAAGAGGCTTAATGCAATAATCGCGTCCATGTGGTCACTGGGAGTGCAAGTGGTGTCATTGTTTGTTTGCTCACACACTAATTTAGTACGGAATCTAGAGCCGTACTTACGCTGACACGGTTCACTGCGACTGTTATATGGAACAAATTTCAATGTTGTAAGTAACTGAAAAACTACGACTCTCAAGTATCATCAAGGTGGCGGTGATGCGCATTCGACGGCCCCTCTTTAGCAACATAACGATGAATGTGATCTTTTCCATCACCGAGCGACGAAGACCCATGCGTCGCTTCATGTGGTTTAAAAGGAGACCAGATAGCAGGCTTATGTTCCGACGGTTTCGAACATTCCACTCTCCATCCCGGCGTGCTCTCGCCTGTAGGGTGCGTCACGAAAGGTATCCCTGTTGGATGTGGTGCATATTGCGGTTGGTTTCGTTGGCCCGAATTGGCGTGGCGATAATGAGCATTTGAGGGTCCTGCCCCTGGCCATTGAACAGCGGGGTAACGATACATGGGATCTTCTGCCTTTGTTAGTTGTGCAGAATGCGTACGTTGATGACGGCGGTGACGGGCTTCAGAAGATTGGGGGTGACCATGTGTATGACCATGACAAGGCATGTCTGATGGCTGGGGGAACTGGCCATGGTAGGCCTCCACAGTAACATCGGTGCGATGTTGCCGTTGTTTCCGTTCGTGGGTCCGCGATTGCGACTGTTGATCAGCTATTTGGTACGGCCTCGACATTACAGCAGTGCGGTGTGGACAGTGGAAGACGTGGTAAGAAGGGCAGCGATAGACGCCCATGAAGTGGCGTTATTATATTTGACTCGACCCGCAGACAAAGCGTGTACAGTGATTTGTTGGTGGTCGTTACTTCACCACAGTATCCATCGAACCCATCTCCTTGTTAATGAAAGGAATATCGAAAAACTTGTCATTTTGTCTAAATCACTAGCTACGATTACATTGTCTAAGTACAAAGGGCGTCTAGCCCTTTATCTCGAGTTACAAACGTTGTACAAGCAAAAGGCCACGTTGTTCTGAATGAGCACATGTCAACATATGTCTGAAAGTCAAGATGAAAAAAGGATTTGGGTGTCATAATAAGTGAGCAAATAAAGGGCTCGGCAAATACTAACTAGGACTATGGCCGTAGAATCTGAGGGAGCCCAATTAAAAAATTTCAATAAATTTACTGCCTGTTGCTGTCTGGAAGAAAGCTGAGATCAGATATAAGCGCTGAACCAACGTGCAAATACTCTTACCCGCTTAAACCAGGACTTTCGGCGCTCCCGAGGTAGCTCTTTCGCCGTCATACTAGGAAGACTAATCGGGGAAACAGGTTCTATTGTTGCTAGCACTGAAGGCAGTTCACGATGCGTTCGCTGCGATGCAGATTTTGTCGAATGGCGGTCTGTTAATTTCGAGTATGAGTTTGAGCGGTCGACGGTGGCGCGAGCCTGCGATCCACGCTTGAATGCTAGCCTGGGAAATTCGAGAAACTTCGAACGAAAGCGCTGAAGTTTCATGGCTAATCTTTCCCACCAAGTCTGCAGGTGCACTTTTTCGTCCTCTCGGGAGAGATCTATATCACTAGTAGGTTTATTTGTCTCAGGAATTGGGTGGATTGTCGCCTGATCTGGTAGAATGGTAGTGGTTTCCAGCTTCGGTAGATCGTTCGTCTTCCTAAGCGGAACCAGAGCTGGAGGCGCATTTTTGTCTGGTAGTTCGGAATCTGTTCTTGTGGTGGCCTGCCTTTTCGACTTCTTCCGTCGAGATTTGGCCACCGTGAGAGAGGGCGGTTGTAACTGATTTGGTAGCCATATGTGAGAACTAGCCCACGTCGCTCGATTGGATTGAGCTTGATTCTCATCGAAGTTAGGGGGCTCTTCAGTATGAGCATGAGCGTTTGTTTCATGGTTAGAGCGATCCTGTCCACGCCGTTTTCGGGGTCTTCGTCTTGACGCAATGCTGTCAAGATGCATCACAATTGGTACATCATGCACCAGCTGTTCGCGGCGTTCCTACTGAAAATCAGTGAAATTTTCTTTCGTATGAAATGCTAGAATCCACCGATTTATTGTGTTTCGCCTTTCTACGATCATCACGATCGCGAACTGGTTCAATTGGGGAAGTCTTAGAGCGTTGTTGAGCGGAAGTAGTCTGTGCAGTCCTCGGCTTGTCCGTTGAACCTTCGACACGAGTTCTCTTGGAGTTTGAGCGTCTAGGAGAGGGGTGCACCGACTTTTGAGCATCAGGCTCGCTGAATGTCTTTGTCCTCGTTTCGACTTCAATGGTCGGATAATCCTATAAGGTAACCAGGTTACCAGTCATAGTCATTAACAAGGAAATAGGAAACTTGCCTCTACATGCTTATGATGATGTTTACGGGAGGTACGACGTGGTGATACGGATGCATCGACGCTGTTCGCTCCTTTAGTTAGGTTTGATTCGACTGCGACTGCGCTTGGAACTCTTGTAGTCTTTTCGCGTCTGTGGGACATGGAGTATTAATGTGACTGCTGATGTACAATGACGTGGCCTTCTGTGAATGATGAAGTCGTACCAAGTATTTCATTGAGATGTGGCAACTTACCTTTGTTCGAGAGGAGCGTTGCACTCTGGCACAAATTGTCAAGAGATACAGCGTCACCCACGTACGACGCAAGCCAAGCGGATAAATAATGTATGATTCTTGGGTGCTTTGAGGGGTAAGTCAGATCACAGCGTAACTTAACGAAAGCCTTACAGGACATCTTCTCAAGCCTCGTGTTCAAAGGATGGCAAACACGTTTAACGTGAGATCAGATAAGCACCTGGACCATAGATCGTTATCTCCCCTCTAGCGCCTATTACAGGCGCCTTGGCGCTTAACCATACAGATATCAAAGGAAGTGGCCACAGAAGCGTTTTAAAGCTTTTTGACCCCTTGCCATCAGTGCGCTCCAGAGCAGTTTTTATGTGGATCCAGAACTATACGGATAAGAAAAGCTTATTAACATGTAGAGGGCTGCAAGACGTAGAAGAAACTTGAATATGAGAGGCAAGGATCAAGAAATCTACAATTGTTAGTAGGCAGCTCGCATGTATATCTCCGAAGTGATCGATGTATGTACTGTTAATCTGAACAATCATGATCTCTATCCAAGGGCTTCGACGATATTCGGCATGGATGATTGTCTGTGAGCCGTCGATCCAGCAATGGATTCTAATTCACATTTACAACCCGCGAGTCAGGAGATAAGCTTGAAACAAGTGAGAGAGAACAAGCTTCATCTAGAGATCGAGGTTAGGAGGCTCAAGCCCGGTGATTTAATTCTCATTTCCTAACTCAAGCGCCGGGGTCGCAGTGGATATTTAAAGGCGCTGAGAAAATCTTATTTCGGTATAGAGACCTGTATCGAGTATAATTAAATAATTCCAAGATACCTATAACTCACCGTGAGGCTGGGAAGTTTCGTAAGTTCTCATGAATATTTTCGTCTTGAAACTGGTAAACCCCGATGCAAAAGTTGTTCTACCTTTCCTCATTTTTTTGAAGGAACGAAGTGACGGAGTTTCCATGAACACAGTCTAGTGTCAAAATACCATGCTGAGAGATACAAGAGCACAACACACTTAAATGAAAATATAATGTTTTGAAGAGGGAGCCTTGAATATTATGTTGATCCGTTTCCTCGCAATACGAAATGCTACAACCGAATGTGTTCTGCGAGCTCTTCTACATGAGTCTTGCTGAATCAAGCGGGGTTTAAATTATTTGATGGCCGCAGGAAAGTTTGAAAACAACATTTCACCGTGTTCTTCATCGACATACTCAAACCCCTTTTGCTGCAGCCTTTCCCTCTACAGCACGTTATAGTCTGGGAAGAAATTTTTAGATGTCTCTACGTTGATTGTAAGCCCTATCATTGAATGCTTTTGTTGGCTGACCTCGGTATTTTACGGTAACTACGGCGAAACAAAGGAATTCAAGAGGGACAAGTACCTGTACTGCGTTCACAAATTGCCGAACAAATGAGTCCGATTTTTGCGCTGAAACACGATGTTATGCAACCCCATTTGTGTACTCTATAAGCTCCGACCACCCTTGCGAGTGTCCAACCGTGCTTACTCCAATCGGGACGCTCTCTTCTCCGGTCTTCTTGTCGTACACGAACTGCAATTGTTGTTCCGCTTCAATGTTTCTAGACGGTGGCAAGCCTCATGGTTACAATCGACTCACCTTGACATTGAGTTGCGCAGGGCGCCTCGAGGCTACACGTCGTGTGGCTCACACCCTTTCCTATTATCCCGAACAATCCATATTATCATTTGGATAATTTGATGTGACCTTTATTTGGGTGCTAGAAACGGACCTGTAACCGCTTTGTCTTCTAGGCACTGCTATTTTGACTCCACTAAACAGTTATAAGGGGACACAGATGTTGTGAATTGTCACCCCACCTCCCTTGTCCCTTCTTTCAAGTTGTTATATTCGAATGAGCTTTCAGGCATTCCTTGCTGACAATGGCCTCGGAAGTGGTTTGCAGGTCGAGTCCAAGGAAGTTTTCAGTATCGTCTCTGATGTAAACCCCTCGGTATCCTGGGCACTGCCGACTTCAGAAATGTTCGAGCCTATGCAGATAGTTCTGGGTGCAGTCGTCAGTCGAGCACCATGGTTGGTGTTAGTTCAACTCGTGGGTGAGATGTGGGCCGTCGTCGCCTTGATTCTTAACTTGACCTGTGGCCACACTGGCCTGCGTATTGTACGTGCTTAACTTCAATGCAAAAACATGGTTTTCTTATGCAGCTCGGCCTGCAGGTTGAAGAAGCAGTCGTCTCTGGGGAGCTATCTGAAGAGAATTTACACACCTTGCTGCTTCTCGCATACACTCTTATCTCTGTGAACACTCCAATGCTCATTCTTCAGAATTTCAGGTTGGTTCGTTAAACATGTCCCTCAGTTATTTGCTCATTAAAAACGACTCCTCTCTCTGTAGGGAAGATGTGGCGCGAAGGATATCTGGTCATATTCGGGCACACTTTTATCCTGTGATAGCAAAAGGTATATTTAGCCCCGCCTTAGTTCCTTTCTCCGACTTACTCGTACTTGAGAAATGTTATTACACGACAGGCAGCGTATGTGAAGCAAGTGGAACATTACACGAAATACTGACTGCCCTGACTTAGCCTGCCATCCGATGAGCCACGATTTCACTGACATGTTCCGACTAGATTTCCTCAGTCGCATCTTCCAAACAATTACTGCGTACTTGGCTATTGTTTGCGCTTTTGCAACCCTGTCGTCCATCGCAATGTTAACCAAAGGGCGGGACCAATGGCTTCTACTAAGCGTCCTGCTTCAATTTCCGTGGGTCATCTTTAATGTCATCCAATCCACTGGTAAGGCTTCCTTGCTTTCTTCGCATATGGGAGTTTACTGAGCTTTGAACCTGCAGGTTCCAACATTCTTACCGATGATCCTTCCTTTTTGCGCCTCTGCGGTCTTCACAAGATCGTCTTCGATGGAAAGTATGCATTTAACCTGTTGAAGGATGGAGTTCGAGCGATGACGGTCGCCGGTAAGTCTGACAACCCACTTTCATACAGCAACTGACAGTGATATCTATAGAATACACGCAGGCGTCACACGCTGTTGGACCCGTCTCATTCTCATATTCATCCCTCAGTTTCTACTCGCCCATCAACTACCTTCAATTTGGTGTTGACCTGCTGGTTAGCTATTGGCCGGTGCGTCTTGCTAATATTTTCCATCCTATCTTTGGATTTGATAATTTTGACTTTAAGTTGATGATTCTGTTGACGCCTTTGCGTGAGATGTTCAGGTTCCGCCTTTCAACAATTTTCTTCAGTTTATATGCAGTTTGTATCATACGGCCTTTTTTCAAATCTGCATCCCTTGCCTTTATAAACGGAGTACTTACTGAGAACCTCATGAATGCGAGGAATCTTGTGTCATCCGCAACCCCTGGACAGGTATTGCTATCTTCTAGCTCGATTTCAGGGGATGGGATTCCCTTTGATAGCGATAACTATCTCGCGACAAAGAAAGAGGACCATTATTCCTTTGACTTGTCAGCGGCAAAGAATCCATCTCTGAAAGATCGGTTTAGAGGAGCTGTATATCCTGGCATGAAATTGGGTTACAAGTAAGTCCTCGTATTTGCTAAACGCTTGAGATTCGAAGTAATATCTCTTTTTTTTGCAGCAAGGTTACTGTCGAAGGTACCTCTCGTGAGGTGGTTGTTCAGAATGCATCGTTCGAGATCAAATCCGGAATGCTCGTCCTCGTCGTAGGTGCCAAAGGAAGCGGGAAAACTGCATTAGTCGAGTCTCTCTTAGGATTACCGGCCCCAGCTTCAGGCGAAATTCTGGTGGACGATATGCCGATCGCATTTTCAAATCCCCAGCTTATCCAGCTTCACCGCAACCGTATCACGTTCCTAACACAGCACCGCGAGCAAATTTACCCTCTCTCGGCGAAAGAAAACATTTTTTGGGGACATAACGGTGTTCACCATTCCCCAATCGCAGAGATAGCAGGAAATGCGGCAGGATGTTCAAGCCTCCTTCAAACCAATGGAACTGTTGGCGTTCCGTATTCAATTTACCAGAGTTTTGGTAAAGGCCTTATAGGCAGCAAGACGAGCGCTGCAATGGAAATTGTGCGACCAGTGCTCGAGAAAAGGTTCTCTGTTCAACTCACACCTGTTCAAGAGCAACGATTGTTAGCGTATGTTCAACTTCACATTCCACTCTTCCTCGGCTTCCTGACACGCCTGACAGGGCTCGTATGTTGTATCGACTCTACCAAGGCTACACAAGGCTTCTGGTACTTGATGAACCCGTCAACATGCTGACAACTGACGAAGAGCGTGAGGTGCTTGACCAATTTCTTGCAGCCAGAGAAGGCATAACTACGATCGTCGTGTCAAAGCGTTTCAAGGAACTTGCGCTTAAAGCTGACATGATCCTGTAAGTGCCAAGGACCTATGCCCAGAGGTTAGCATTCTAATCGCTTATTTACCTTCAGCTGCATGGATAATGGCAGGATTGTTCAACGTGGATCACATGCTGAATTGATTCGCAACGAACAAGGGACGTATGCTCGCCTTTATGCAACTCTTTAAATTCACTATCATCACATGGACTTAATCAAGGACATCGTTAGTTTCTTGTTCACTCATTCCCTCCCTTTGTATATTTGCCAAGTCTTGGAAAGACTTTCTTGTGACCGTGTGTAATGCTCAGGCTATACTTGTTTTATCCTGAGCGAACCTGAGCTCAGTCCCACTGCTTTCACTGACATGGTGTGGGCACCCTCGTGGATTATAAAGTGTATTAAAGGTGCATCATACAAAAATCGAGTTGGAAAGATCCAGCTACAATTAGGACGTCTAATCTGCTTCAATATTATTGGAGAAACCCCATTCAATGTACCTCGAGCGTATCAATGCCATTAATCTGCCTGGGCATTATATAACCGCCGGTACTCGCCTTTCGTATCTTGCATAAGCTGTGCATGGGTTCCTCTCTGAACAATTCTGCCTTTTTTCATGCATCTGTAACATGTTTGGACCTGTAACTATATGGAGTGAATGAAGATAAAACGTCACTCACAGTACCAAGTGAGCCCGCTTTACAATGTGTCCGAAATGGTGGGTGACACAAATCATTGTCTTCCCTTCCTTCAGCCTGCAGATGTTATTAAACAGCTCCGATTCTGCAATTGGATCCAAGGCTGAAGTTGGCTCGTCCACGACAATGAGTTTGATATCGCTGTTTAAGATACGCATGAGCGTTCGAGACCTGCGTAGATTTTGAATATGTATACTATCTTCAATATTTCAATAGGGAAGCTTACGTGACTATTCTCTGCTTTTCTCCAGCTGATAAGATGGTTTCTCTGTAAGCTTTTGAATTCCGTCGCAATTCTTCTATGGCACCCGATCCGATATCACCGTTACCAGATGTCCTCATGCTTTGCCCCACTACTGGAGGTGGCTCAAGAACAGTGTCGTAGCCTAGACGTTGCATTAACTCGTAAGCTCCTCCCAGTTGAGCAGCTTCGTCGACGAAGTCATCTTCATCATTCTTGTGAGGCACTATATTTGGGATTCCCATTAGCAGATTTTCCCGCAGTGAAATAGGGTATATCTCCTCAGATTGTGAGAGATACGCCATAAAACGTCGCAGACTATCCATTCTATATTCGCTGACCGGTCGATCATCGATCGAAATATCACCGCACGCAGGTTTATGAAGCCCGCAGAGCAGCTTGAGAAGGGTAGTTTTGCCGGAACCATTTCCTCCTACGATAACGACGAGTTGACCAGGTTCAACATGGAAGGAGGCGTGATCTACTGCGGGAATGCTTGGATCTCCATTGGTGCCATTGTAGGCGAATGATACATTTCTTCGAAGGCAAGATCATCATCAATGCATTGAAAAATGTGTAACATTTTACCTCAGCGACAGTTTCATTCCATTCTTGCAGCTCGCATTCGTGGGATATATCACGGACCCAGTTTCGGGTCGGTTAGAACCATCGAGTGTGTTGTAGAACCTCTGTATCTGAGTTAGTATCGGTGAAGGGTCATGGAAGTACCTGTAACGTTGGACGCTCTGGCGTAGCGTAACGGCAGCTTGTTGGTATAGCGCCACCGTAACTAGGGATGTATGTGATAATGACCACGGCAACGTCAAGGCATACAAAGCCTGGTTGGGAATACGGGTTTCAATTAATCATTGCATGCATAGGGTCAGACTAACCATCGGGTAATCGGTAATGAGCGTCAGTCCTACACCCCAGTACCATGGCGGCGGCAAGTTACAAGCAAGAGAAAAGGTGTCGAGTTTTTCTGGGCCGAGACGTTCCGAAGTATGCTTATACTCTTTTTATATCTTAGCGTAAGAATTACAGCACTAGTAGAAACATACCATGGGAAATACGGTCACTGACGCCATCTTTAACTATTGTCTCGCGGTACCTGGCCTGGAATATCATCGAATAGAGACCGTTGAGTCTATGAAAGTGGGGGTTCGTGGTCCAAAATGTGTAGCCTAGGAGCTGGTGAGTGCAGCTTTAAAACTGACAGTGAATAACTGTTACCTGCGCCGCCAACACCATTCGAAGGAGCTGTGAAAGCAACGAAAAGAAACAAAGCGCCAAAAGAATTCAAAAGTAGCGCATCAGAGCTTGGAAGCGTAGAAGCGATATGGCAGAGAGCCACGAGCTCCAGAAAGAGCGTCAGCAAGTCCCGTGCCCTCACAAGAAACTCTTCGACGAAGTTGAGCGTCGGGGCAGTGCCATCGCTGAATCCCCACGGGTTTGGTAATGATTGGTCCATGCCAGGTTCTTCACGTATAACGCTATTACATCTCTGCGCAAAATGCTGAAATGGTCTTACCATAATGGATACCCAGGTCGAGGCAGGCTTACATAGTATTAGAAGGTGAAGACTTCAAGTGCGGGAGTCATACCTGTAGCAAGACGAGGAAGGAAGTAAGCGCGTAAACGGCCGCTTAGAACCAGCCTGTTTTCGTTTCTAGATGTGCATGCATTAGAGATGTATAGTTTGTAGAGTAAAAGCAGGGCAATGTTACAAAATTGTTTCCGTAAGGCTTGAGAGGGTGGCACAGCCAAGCCAAGTCAAAGCGTAGCCCAAAAGCTCCAATCTCTCCACTGGAGATACCGTCACAGGAGCAGAAATTTGAATCTAGTCCATTTTGACAGTCAGTTTCAGCATCATCATTATAATTGAGCAGCATGACGCAACGTTTCGGAGAACAGAGAATGCCAGGTACATAGAAATAGCTGGTGCTGCGCTCAACCACAGCGATCCAAGAACCAGGACAACCATGGGTTTAGCGGCAGCAGCGTACAAGTCACATATAAGGCGTAAAGCCGGCATCCATGCTTTGGTACCCTTCACTTCGCGATGGGTCGACATAAAGTGGGCCGTGGTCGATGGGTCGTCGTAGGCAATATCGAATATGCCCCAAGTCATTCTACGTACACTGGTGTCCTTCAAACGAGAGTCGAGTCTCCATGGCATGCTAGGATCCCAATTACTCAATAGATGAGCTACTATTGTTGGAAAATGCATAGGTCCTGCGCCTGAGGGGAAAGAACAAGTTTGGAGTTAAAAGGACAGACGCAATGATAATAGGGTTAAAGTTAAAAAGAAAGGTTAAAACGCCGGGGCTGTGTTGGTGGCGCCCGCCGCCAGGTAGCCCTCATCGGTGTCCCAAAATGGCCGAAATGTGTCAGATGGCAAGAAATGTACATTCTAGATCTCTTGTGGGTCCAAACAAATTTGAAAAGTCTAAAGAAAGCGTTTTGAGGTGAAGATTTAGCTTGTTAAATGGCCAGACACCTGGACATGCTAAAGATGACAAGGTTTGTGCGCCTACGAAACATTTGAGCCCGTGGAAACGAGTTTGAAGGACGAGCAGCCACATATTATCAATCATGTATGTTTGAAAGACCATCTTTATTTCGCGCTCTACGAAGATATCTACAGACGATGAGACTACACCCGCAAGTGATTTAGTAACACACCTAAGAATCCGCCTACGTTAATGTTTCTGCGGTCAACTCCAGCCAAGCATCCATGGCCTTCCAGATATTCTGCTGCTCCTCACTCCACTCCTCGTTCTTTTCCTTCACACACGCCTCGCACAAGCCTTCCTTCTCCCAGTCGATTCCTTTAATTCGCTCCAGTGTTTCAAGGGGTTTGTAGACACCGTTGTTCTCAATCGCGGGCGTTATCACAAGTCTCATCCACGTGTCCGCGAAAACATCCGTACATGCCATATGAGGAGTTGCTGGGGGCGTAAATAAGATGGGCGTGAAGTACTCGATGATACGCTCCATAAGTCGTGCGCAAAGCTGCCCATGAAACTGTGAGGTAGGTATGTGGGCGTCCACCCGTTGCTCTCCGGCTGGGGCCTTTTCCGGTTCGGATGTTGGGGTTGAGGAACCGTCAAGGGTCTGTGTGGACTCTGACGATGTGTCGAAAGGAGATTCAGGCGATGTCACAAAGTGGTAATACATGGCCTTCCGCATCTGTAAACTTCCGTTAAAGATGCTGTTTACAAATAGGTGAATAAACTCACCGATGGAAGCTCATATTCCGTAGCCAGGTAAAGCGCATCTTCTGGATCGTCAGGAAGGTATGAAGGAGAATATTCCGAAGGTATCATAGCAATGAGTCGTTGCCTTGTTAATGCGTGTATCGAAGGAAAGTCCAGTTGTTGAGGGCTAGAAACGCGCAATGCAGACGCCAACCGAGAATATCGAGCCTCAGTGTGAAGAGAGCTACACTTTCATTCATCATACACGGCCCATGCGTCAATGCCAACAACTCACCTGTCGTGGTAGATGTGCTCCAGCAGGACCTCTACATCCTTAGAACGCACGTTTCGACTTCGATCGACAGTAATGAACGTGTCTTTTTCCACAACGTCGGAAGAAGAATTGGTAACCTCGAAAAACCGTGAATGGCGCGAGAGCAAAGACCTGTGTAGTCTAAAAACTTGATTCTCTACGGATAGGCTAACTGAGCCATCGTTGAACCAATAAACAGGGTGTTGTATTCCGTCTCCGTTTTGAGCGCCTGGAGGCCTGATGAATGGAAAGTCTGAAGTGACATGGAAGGCGACGCACTCATGGATGACTGAGGAATGGTGAAGGGGATGATGTTTGAAGTCATCAATAGCGGTGATAAGATAACGATCTTGCTGATCTCATTACAAACCAATTGCAATGTCTCCTCGAATGTTAATGACAAGCTATTGAGTCGACAGACCCGAAAGAACAGAAATATTTGGTGCTATATTTCTGGAAGCTTCAGTAATTATTGAAATTTCGCCTATCTGTGCTCCAGAGCTCTAAGACTTGTCTAAAAA